>PVJA010008308.1:0-64569 GCA_004027025.1 Myocastor coypus
CCTGCAGAGACACAGTTCTTGCCACCCCAAAGTAAATCCTTGTTAATTTTATCCAGAGCTATTTCAAGCTATTTCTAGATTAAATTTTTTATTTTGTCCAGAGATAATGAATATGTAGTATTTGGGCAATAGCAAAATTATGAGTAGATTTGAAATATATATATATATATATATATATATATGTATATATATATATATAGTACTGTACGTAAAAAGGAAGATGACAGTGGTGGTGGTGGTGGTGGCGGTGGTGGTGGTGGTGGTGGCGGTGGTGGTAGTGGTCATGGTGGTTTGTGGTATGTTTCTATGACTAAAGTATGAGGCGCAAACCTACATATAGTTTGAGTATTTATGTAAGTACTGCTTTATATTATATTATTAATGAACTTCAATATTTTATATAGGGGGCTGAGGAGATAGCTCTGTGGAACAAACGCCTGCCTGGCAAGTGTAAGGTCCTGAGTTTGAACCCTGGTCTCAAAAAATATATATATGTGTATATATATATATATATATATATATATATATATATATATATATATTATATAATTTTCTTAACATATTTAAAGACTAAATGTGAGTGAACTGACAAATTTATTAAAGTGTTTTCTTAATTTAAAGGTTTCCCTTTAGAATATAGAAAGCTTATAACTTTATGTATATGACTCTTTGCTTCTTTAAAATTATTTTACTTAAGTAATCCCTTGGGATAAAATTCCTTGCTTTTAAGTATGAATATTTTCATACTAAAAGTACTAATTGTATAGCTATTTCAATTTACACTAATTAGGTATAATTTTTACTACAAACTAAGTAAAATGTTATTACTTGAAGGGCCAGCCAAATAGTTCAGTGGATTAAAGCACTTGCAAGCAGGTGCAGGGGCCAAGGTTCGATTCCCAGGCCTGCTGAGCTGGCCCTGCCCTGGGGCACTCTCAGACGGCAATTGAGACTGGGCATGGTGGCACCTTGCCTGTAATCCCAGCTCTTGGGAGGCTGTAAACAGGTGGGTCACTATGCATCCAATCTAGTACAATACCCTAGAAGTAGACCCTTCCCTGAAAAATATGGGGAAAAAAAGATTGTTTACTTCAGTAGACTAGTTTAATTTCATAAACAGTGTAGTATATATGTGATAATATTTTCTTTTAATAAAAAAATAATTAGCCCCTGAAAACAAACATGAAATAGTTTGTCCTGGGATAGGAAACACATATTTTGACCTAAAGGCCCTATGGTCTAGACAAAAGTATATATTGGTTCATAACCCTTTGTTTGCAAGTAAGAAATGTAGTATATGCTTTAGAGAGGTATGGAACATCTTGCCTCCTAATTAAGACAGCTGATTGACCAAGCCTCAGAAGCGCAGTAGTATAAGCACTGCCAAAAACGTTAATAAGAACTGGAAAACGATCGACTCCCTCCTATGCACTGCTCCATCTACGTCTCTCTAAACTTTGGCTTTGCTCTCTCCTACTATCAACAAGATCTGCCTACAGCACATTCCTACTAGCTCCACGTAGGAAGAGAAAAGGGCCTGTGCATTACTGAAGAGCAGACTATGGGGGCCATAGTCTCCTTCTGGGTGATGCAGATAGGTTTTGAACTTCCTGTGCTGTTTGCCTTATGCTAGCACATGAATAGAAGTCGCAATGTGACCTTGTGAGATCTCACCTGCTGTCTTGTAAAATGGGCCCCTGCCCCCAGCTAGCCTGCTGGATGGCAAGAGGCATAAGCAACAGGCACAGAAATCTAGATATTCTACAGGTTCCTCGGCTGTTTTGGCCTACACCAGGGAGCCCACTGCCATCCTGAAGACACAGGAGCAATTAGCTGAGACTAGCAAAACCCACCTGCCAGAACTATAGAGGTGGGAGTTTAGTAAATGCTCACTCCCTTAGACCAGCTTGATCTTGAGGTTCTTCATTATGCAACAGTTGCAAATGCCAACTGTTTCCGTCTTCTCGCTCTAGTTTGAAGACTCAAGGAACACCACAGCCAGTCAATGTCACAGAACCACATCCATCTAAGGGAATCAAATATTTTAAGAGAGAAATGAGGTTGGCTGTCAGGAAGAAATGAGTTTTCTGCTCTGGAATGCACCCAGAGTTTAGCTTGAGACAAATTTTTAAGAGCTTCAATCATTCATGCTTTTGAACTAACGTAGAAAGTGGTCTTTGTTAGTAAGGTAAATGATGAGGCTACACAGAGTGTGCATATAAAGTATGTCTAGAGTATAAAGAAAGAGACAGGAGAAGAAAAAATAATAATCAATATTTATCAGAAATCTAAAGAAGCAGCAATATTTCTTTAGATTAAAATGTAATAAATTGTATGTTTGCTAATGACCATATTTGAAAATCTGTCCAAATAAGAGGATGATAGAATTTTTAAAAAACAGCCTTTTCCCGCAACAGAGAAAAACACCAACTGTTTTTCCAGGGCAGCAAAAAGCATTGTCTCTCAATTTGCAAGCGTAAATGTTATCCTCAGTATTTCCCTACTGCCATCTGGCTAACAGCATCAGCCCCCAGGCCAGGGATTAGAGTGAAGTCATATTTGGTGCCAAATTCAGAGACATTAGGCACACCGAGCTAGCTGGTGAAAGGGACTATAAATCACTTGGGTCCTAACTAGTGATTTCTGTAGAAACTAACTAGAAAAACAGGCAAAGTGAAAAGAAATGCTGGGATTAGACTGCGCTCACAAAGCAGACAGACACAGTACAAGCAAGACTGTCAGCCACGACTCAGGCACAAAGCATCTAGGATCCAGCTGAGGCTGGGTTGGGGGGGTGAATGTTATGTGAGCAAGATGGGAAGGTGGCAGGGGACAGAAGCCTGGAGCAGCTGACGGCAGCTTTTGCTGTCTGTTTCCTAGGAATCTGCCCCAAGATCAATGAGAAAAAGTGAGGACGGTGTTCACCAGGGAGCAGTTTGCAGAAGGAAAGAGATGCCAGCTCTTTGAAAGGGCACAGCAGTGAAACAGTCCTCAAGAGATGAGAGGCAGGCTGGCACCCTGAAAAGGGATCCCTGGTTATCCATTGCTTTCACTTATGAAGCAGCCAAAAATTATTTCACAATTTTCTCATTTGGCAGGTATAGTTCTATTGATATACTGTCCTGGTGGCATCTACTTGGTCCCAGAAAGAATTGAGAGCAGCCTAGGGACAACTGAGTCCTTCGTGGAAACAGCTGCATTGGGGGTAAAGCAAAGCAAAGGCTGAAATTTGGAGGCCTTTAGGATTCCACTGCTAAAGACTTTAAAAGTAATGATGCGTTTTTATAGCCATGGGCATATGTTGATCCCACTGTTGATATTTGTAAAAGTGTACCGGCTTAAGTGCTAGAAGTCTCTTCCCTGGCCTTACTCTTAAAATCATATATGGCATCTATCAAGTTATGCACTCCCCTTACCTTGAGTTAATAACAGTGGGCAATTTTATGGATACACATGGAAAATTCCGGCTTATAAATAGGCAGCACACTAAATATATATATATATATATATATATATATATATATATATATATATATAATATATTATATGTTATAATAAATATATATGTGTGTGTATATATATATATATATATTAGGTACATGGAGCTAAAAGAACATATTATTTTTTTTTTTTTTTTTTTTTGTCTTTTTGAGACAGGGTCTCGTTATGCAGTTGAGGCTGGTCCTGAGCTCACTTTTGTAGCCCAGGCTGGTCTCGAACTCTCACCGATCCTCCTGCCTCAGCCTCCCGAGTGCTGGGATTACAGGCGTGAGCCACCACGCCCGGCGAACATATTATTTTAGAAACAAATGTAAGCATACTAAAGTTGGCAAGCTGGAATACTGTGTTGGTAAGCTTTCCATAACCCTAAGAAATACTATGGATAAGCAGCTTACAAATGGAAAAGGCTTATTTTGGCTCACAGACATATAGACCTCTGTCCCCTGTTGGTTGACCTCGATACTCTTGGACCCCTGGTGAGACCGCCCATCATAGTGGCAGTGTGTAGTGAAACCATTCACTTAGTAACGGAGACTTCTGAGGAGAGAAAAGAGGAAGTGGCACCCTCCATCTTCCCATTAGGCCCCACTAGTAAGAGTTCTGTCTCCTCCCAAAGCACCAGGTTAGGGACCAGTCTTCTAAGTCCTGGGAATGTGGGGAGCACCCCAGGTCTAAAAACAGCCACAAACCTCTAATTATCTCCTACTTATTGGTCTCAATACTTACTATTTTAGCCAGGCGTGGTGGCACACGCCTGTAGTCCCAGCACTTGGGAGGCTGAGGCAGGAGGATCGGTGCAAGTTCGAGACCAGCCTGTGTTACCAAGGTGAATTCAAAGCCAGCCTGAACTGCATAGTGAGACCCTGTGTCAAAAAGACAAAAAAAAAAAAAAAAGAAACTTAACTATTTTGAGTGCTCAGTGCCAGCTGGTGTGCATATCTTTTTTGTCAAAAGTCAACCACAAATGTACAGTATCTCCATTACATTATGGATTTAAGAATATTTTTAGGGGGCCCAGCGGGATGGCTCAGTGGTCTAAAGCGCCTGCTTGGGAAAGCTTGGGCGGCTTCAGGGACCGCGGTTCGATCCCCGGCACCACATGCTGCGCCAGCCCTGCCCTCAGGGCGTGGGCTGAGCCAGCCATAAAAATGAGTGAATAAACAAATAAAGGTTATTAAACAAGAAAAGAATAAATAAATAAATAAAAATTTTTAAAAAAGAATATTTTTATAAATTAGGCAAGAAAAATAAACATCATTTGAGCTGCTTTCATCAGAAAACGTAATCCAATCACTGTGTAAGTCACTATTGCTTAAGACTGTTTTGTGTTTGTTATAGCTTTTGCATTGAAAACCACATACATGTGGCTATCCTCCCCTTAGTTCCATTTTTGGTGTGGCATTTAAAATTCTTTAGGTTGCAAAGGACAGAGAGCCCGAGTCAAACTTACCTCCATGTGGTAGATGTGTTCTCAGTAGCTAAGTGCGTAGGTGAACCACACAAGTCTTAACAGAGACAAGAGTGCAAGCCCTGACTCTCAGGCCTCCGCTCTTCTTTCCTTGGGCTCTAGAGAGTGACTTCTCAAGAAGAACACATCCTTCCCTGGTGCACACACCTGCAGACCTGAGCTTGTCATATCAGACTCCCTTCCTTAGGCCCTGTGAGAAGGGAACAAAGGCTTGCTCTCTGACTCACCCTAGAACATGTTTTTTGGCTAGGCATTTAGGTTCTCATCATTGTTTTGCTTTAAAAGTCTGTTTGTTTTGTTACTGGAAATCCAACTCATGCCCTCATGCTTGCTTGTCAAGCAGGCTCTGTGCCTCTGAGCTATATCGTTGGAAAATATTTTGTTGGAGGGTGTCCAGGGGCAGCCATCACTGTATTTTTGATTATGCCACAAAGATATTGTGAACACTTAAGTTAGAAACATATTACAGTGAAAGACACATGGCCTTTTATCTTCCTCGGAGCACTCCCCCACTTCAGCTCACTTATCTCATAGTTCTGGGCACTTTCTGAGGCAGTTCTGGAAGTCTCTTTCGGATGTTTACAAGGTGTGATTAAAAAAAGAAAAAGAAAAAGAAAGAAGGACAGCTGCTGAGTACCACCTAAAGGAAAGGCAGGCCCACAAACACATTAGTGTGTCCTCACCCACCCAGTCACCGCAGCTGGCACTGAGGGACCTCTGGTCCCTCCTCAAAGTCAAAATGACAATGAGTAGCAGCCATGTTCCATTGGTTCATGGTAGCAAAGAAGCTACAGTTGTGCAAGTAAAGAAAGGGAGTTCTAAACTTCTTCAGAAAGCGGCAAGGATAGGATCAACAGGTCCTGTTGATCAACAGGATCAACATGGTCGAAGTAAGGGTGTATACTCTGTGGGAGATCAACAGCAATTTAATGTGTCTGTTGTAAAACAACTTTTCATAAGAAATCTAAACATTCGCCATTTTCAGTCATACCTCCTGCATCATTCCACTTGTGTGTGTGTGTGTGTGTGTGTGTGTGTGTGTGTGTGTTTGTAGGTGCACTTGGGGGTCAAACCTGGGGCTTTGTAGATATTCAGCACACACTCTGCCTCCAAGCTCCTCCCCACACCAGCCCTTCACTACACTCTGACTGCTTACTATACACACACAAAACACTGTCTCTCACTTAGGTCAGTTAAGGTTTTCAAAACACTTCCCAGGTCAGCACTTGAGCCACACAACAGCAGTGCTGGAGGGAGGCTTGGGTAGACAATACACCCACCATGCAGACAAAAACAAATCGGGAGGGGCCCTTCCCCAGGATAAACCCTTCTCACCCTTACTGCAACAGAAGCTTCCTGCTTACCTGTAAGGACTGAGAAAAGCCATGATCAGGTTCTACGAGGGATGTGAGAAGGCTGAGCAACAGAGAGACCAGAGAAGAAAGAGAAGAGGAAAGTACAGGTGAGAGAGCAAAACTACCCAGTTGTGTTGTTTTCTTAACGTGACCATAAGAAACCACCACACACTGGGTGACCTAAGCAAGAGGAACTCATTGTCTCATAGACCCAGAGGCTCAAAGTCCAACATCAAGGCCTAGCAGCACAAACTTCTGAGGAGGAATGTGAGAAAAATAAGTTCCAGGGCTGTCGGCTAATTTCTCATGATCTCCCGGTGAGCCTAGGGGTTCTGTGCTTGATGGATGTACCACTGTGATCTCCACTCAAGTCTTCACATGCTGCTCTCCCATGTGACTTTGTCCCCAGCCCTACCAATAAGGTGAGGGCCCAGCCTGGTGAGCCCATTTTTAGTTAATAGTGGCTTTACTAGCAGGTCATGACACATGCTTACCTTCTAGGACTAGAACTTCCACACAAGTAGGAAGGGGACACAGCTTGCTTCATGGCAGATGCAAAGCCTTCAAGGTGTTCCAGACATTTGAACAGCCCTGTCCATGCAAGGATACTGACACCTAGAATCAAGATGTGGTGGGTCATCCCTCTCAGGAGGCTGAGACAGGAGAGTCGCTGAGAGTTTGAGACCAACCTGGATGCCACAGTGAGTTCAAAGACTATCGGTACTGCATAACAAGACTCTGTATCAAAAGCAACAACTGTGGTCTGTATGAATTGAGGTGAATATAAAATACATACAAGACTTCCAAAAATAAATAAAAGAATGTCCAGTATCTCAATAATTTTATATAGGTTGCATGCTAAAATTATTTTCATTGTATTTGTACATAGAGTATTCAAACTAATTTCACATTTGCCTTTTCAAATTTTATTTAATGTTGTATCTAGATAATTATAAATTTCACGTGCAACTCACAGTTTGACTTATTTTATATTTCTGTTGGGCAACACTTATCTAGAACAGTAATCACTGTGGTCTTTACATCTCCTCACTTATCAGAAGTGCTTTTCTTTCTTTAGTACTGGGAATTGAGCTCAGGACCTGATGCTTGCCAGGCAGGTGCTTGTGCCACTGAGCTTTTCTCTAGCCCTGAGAAGTGTCTCTGAATTTGTTCTGTCGCAACAATGACAGGAAGGTATTTAATTTACTGAAAATGTGGCATGTAGGGGGCTAGGACTGCAGATCAGTGGCAAAGGACTGGCCTAGCATGGGTGAGACTCTTGAGCTTGATTAATAGAGAAAGAAAAAAAGGGGGGCTGGGCAGACAGACAGATAGACAGGCAGGCAAGCAGATAGACTGATGGGCAACAGATGGATGGATGGATGGATGGATGGACCAACCGACAGATGGACGAACAGATGGATGGACAGACAGACAGGTGGATGGGTGGATGGGTGGATGGACAGACGGATGGACGGACAGGTGGATGGGTGGATGAATGTATGGGTGGGTGGGTGGATGGATGGATGGATGGATGGACAGAAAAGAAAAAGAAAGAGGAGGAAGGAAGCAAGGAAGGAGATTAAGAAGGAAAGAAGACAGGAAGTGGGATGGCGGGGGAAGAGATAAGCAAGCGACATAAAGTACATAGTAAATACCAAACTTCACACCTGCACAACCTCTGCTAAGTTTTAAACCAGCTTTCCTCTTCTCTAAGTGGCAAAGATATTTGATGGATAAGGATTGCCCTTCACTTTTATTGCTCCAAACTCAATCCAGAGTGGTTTCTGCTTAAGATCATCATGTTTCTATTTGTCTTGTCCGAAAAAAAATAAAATAAAAAAATAAAAAAAATGAGACTAGGCATCAAGAGTGACTTTTAGGAAGAATTGCATAACAACAGTACTGGCCCTCCGTAGAAATAGTCTCTAAGTGAGGCTTTGCATATGCTTCATGCAGAGAACTCATGAAACTGGTGTAGGCAGCTGAATTAGATAAAAAAGATATCATAAGCAGTCAGGTGGGGCGGTCGAAGGAGCCAGTAGGAAAGACAAGATACCTCACAACTGAGGAAGAGACAGGCACTCCCGCTGTGGTCCAGAGCTCAAGACAAAAGATCCAAAACTGCGTCCTCCTAAGGACAGGCATCTGGAATTGATCTTCTGAGCAGGCCTCTATCACCTTGAGAAAGCCAGGATGAGTCAGACAGACCCCTGCAAGAAAAGCCCCTTTTAGGTATTCATGCCCACCTGCTACATGACTTGTTTCTCCATTTGATCCTGACTTAATCAACTTTATCTGAACAACTGTGCTTGTAATCTTGTTGAGTGACCATAGTTATGCCCCACCCTATACCCACCTTGCAAGTCCCTGCGTTTCTCACCTTAAACCTGCTTCATCTCATGGATTCACTCTATAAAAATCCCTACAAAAGACAGATTGTTTAGGTCCCTTTCTATCCCTCTCTCAGACTGAAGCTTTCTTTCCCACAATAAATATATCCTGCTTTTAATGTTCTTTGTTCTAAAATTCATTCTCTGATTTTAGATAACATGAACCTATCCCAGACATTTTTCAGATTGGGAATTTCTTTCCCTTATATCAAAGCAATATAGATATGGACAGTGTTTGCTTTATAAAATCCACCAATTATAAACACGCTAACCTTGTGTACAAAGGAATGCCAGTTTGTTACCTTAATGAACACATCAATTTATCACTCAGTTGGACTGATTACTCATTTTCTATTCTCCCTCACCAGAAGCCCTGACTTGGAAATTCAGCCTGATTCTACTGCAGTAGGTAGTGATGTGCTGCCATCTATAGCCAGAAAGAAAAACAGATCATGTGTGGCAATTCTAACAGAGCCACGATACTGAAAAGAATTACAGTGCAAATAATGATCATCATCATAGGATGAAAAAATACATTCCCAAGTATACAACTGCAGCCCTTTTCCCCACGTTAAAATCATTGTAGAACATCAATCAATTTACAAGCAAAATAAAACCTAAATAAGACGAGCAATATAATATCACAACAAAACCTTAACCCAGTTACTCCTGGTGAGGCAAAAAGATCTATAACATTAATAATTTAAATTGTACAAGATCTACTATAATTATTTTCCAAGGAAGTTCCTACTTGTGTTTGCTCAAAAATCATATAAAGGTTGGGGGGTTTGGAGGGGAGTCCAGGGGTGAGGGGTGTTTATTTGTTTGTTTGTCCATTCTTCAGTCTTCCTGCCTATTCCAGGATGCCACATTCCCATCAGCAGTGTTGAGCATTTGGAGACCTTGAGTCCCAGACTTCCTTCTGGTACTTAAGATATTGCCCAGGCCCCCTAACTTGCTTGCATTCTACTGGAGTGGCACGGATAATATGCAGAAGCATTGAATACTACATAAGGCAAAGAAGCCATCCCTGGCCTGGGATGGAAGGTTGAAGCAGCTGTGCAAAGAGAACAAATCTAGGTCACAACTGGAGGGAGCATGGGAAGGTGGGGAAAGGACAGAGTCTTGTCAGGGTGGGGAAGGAGCCGCTCAGAAGACTGCAGGTGGCCAGAGGCTGCCAAGAGGGAACAGACACGATCTGTAGAGAGGACACCCAGAAGACAGGGAACACTCAAGGACCTGCAGAGTGATGCTACCCGGACTGCTGAGGAAGACATGGCCTGGGGAGCTGTGTCCCCCAAAGAGATGCCCAAGGGATGAAGCTACAGAGACAGGGTGGGAGCGCATGTTGGAAAGGCGTGGGGGCACTGTCAAGGAACTAGCTCTTAGCTGAAAGAAACAAAACTCCCTGCTTTAGATATCTCACAAATATAGCCCTAAATCTTTCCCATTGTAAAAAATTTTAGCAGTCATGTTTCAGAGTTTGATTGCGGTGGTAGTGAGGATGTCTCAAGATTCACCAGTACTCGTGAAAGTACATTTTCATGAATAAATGTTTATCTCCATGGGTTTCTTCTCAATATTTTTTGTTCACAGAGAGATTATAATATGGCTGGATACAGTCACAAGGGGTTCACAGTATCACATTTGTCATGAGCATTTTATGTTATGTTGTATTGATCATAAACATTTTGTTAGCCAAATAAGACTCTTCAAGGGAAAAGTCTGTCTTTGAAGTGATTTCAGGGATTAAGGAAAAAATTCATAAAAAGAGCAGAAAATCATGTCAGGCACTGGATAAGACCTCAGTAAATCTTAATACTGAATAAAGGCACAGCTGCTTGCCATTTCTCATATCTAAAAGGTAATTTACAACTCTTTGCTATGAAAAATAATGCTATGATAAACATCATGGTAGAAAAATAAAGTTCTATGTTTATACCTGCAGATGAATTTCTAGATGGCTGGGGAGGCAGCTCGGCAGTCTAAGCAACTGCCTCATGTGATCTCTGGCACCACATGCTGTGCCAGCACTGCCAACCACTGGCACAGGCTATGGTGGTGCACACCTGTAATTTCAGTGCTGCAGCAGTTGAGACAAGGGGATCACTATGAGGCTGAGCTGTGTAGTGAGACCTTTCATCAAATGAATAATTATAAGATTTGTAAAAATATTTTAAAAGATTGATTCTAGAAACACAATGATGACTTCTCCATGGAGAATCCAGACCAGCAGACACACAGGCAGAAACTCTTGGCCTGTGCCCCTGCACCACTAGAACTACTTCCTCACCCAGAACCCAGAACCAGTATCTGCAGGAAAATTCCCTGAGAGAGGCTGGGGGTTAGACCCTTCCAGCTAATCCAGGAGCTGAACGTCTTGCCAAGGGAGCACAGTGGGCTCTCTTCCACGAGCTGCAGCAGGAAGAAGCTGAGCATAGCAGCCAGTCCCAGCCAGGCACATGATCAAACTTGGTAGATACAGACCAAAAGTTCAGTAGGTGCTAATGGCATAATTTCGCAAAAGTTCTACACCAAAGGTCAGAACACAGTGCTATACAAAAGGACAAGGAGAAAGAGCAAGATGCAATCTCAGTCCCTGAGCCCACTCAGAACAAATGCAGGCGACACTAGCATAGACGAAAATGGGAATCACACAGCTGAAATCTCTGACTTGATAGCATCTGAAGTAAAGAAATAAATGCAGACAAGTACAGAGGAAATCAGATCAGAAATAACTTCTGAATTAAAAAAAATAAATCTCTGAATTAATAGTGTCTGAAGTAAAAAGTCAACTACATAAAAGTGTAGAGGAACTCAGATCAGAAACAAGATCTGAAGTAAGAAAGAGAGAGAGAGAGAGCTCTGAATTAATAGTGTCTGAAGTAAAGGAACAACTGCAGAAAGGCATAGAGGAAAATACTTCAGAAATAATTTTTGAAGTAGAAAAAGAAAGGATAATAATGAAAGACTGAATGAATGCCTCTAAAGGAGAATGATAAAAAATAAGATGAGAATAGAAAAACAATGGAATCCTTGAATGAGCAATATAGGAAAGAAATAGATTGCATGAAACAGTTTCAAAGAAATATACAGAAAAATAAAATCTCAATCACAAGCTGACAACACCATATGAACAAAAGCGAAGATAGAATTTCAGATCTTGAAGACATAGTTATAGTTAGTGAAAAGGTAAGAAAGGATCTCTTAAATACAACTAGGATGCAGAAAAAAATAATTCAACATCTGCAAGATGATGCAAAGATGAACAATGTAAGACTAATAGGCATCAATGAGAAAGGAGTCAATACAAATGATGTAAAGAGAATATGGGCAGAAATAATAGCAGAAAAATTCTCAACTATAAGCAAACAAACAGGCATTCAGATAGCTGAAATATACAGAACTCCAAATAACATCAACCCAACTGAAAATACACCCAGACATGTAACAGTCAAGATTTCAGAAATTCAGCAGAAGAATAATATACTAAAAGCCACTAGAGAAAAGAAACAGATCACATTTACAGGAAAACCCATCAGAATAAATGCAGATTTCTCTTCACAAACCATGAAGTCAAGAAGAACATGGAGCAGAGTACTTTAAAGCATCCATGAAGATGAATTCCAGCCCAGACTGCTATACCCTACAAAACTCTGTCTTTCAAGTGTGAGGGAGAAGTGAAATACATGCACAACAAAGAACAATTAAATAATTTCATGATGTCAATGCCAAACCTACAGAGACTACTAAAAATATATTAGAGAGGAACCAGAATGACCCAAATTCCACAAATGAGAACCCACCATATAAAGCAACCAACTAAGCACAGGAGATAAAAAGGTAAACAATAGTAGGTAAAAAGCATGTCAAGCATAAGTCAATACGTTTCAATTATAACCATCAATGTAAATGGACTTGATTCTTCAATTAGAAGAGATAGAATGGCACAGTGGATTAGGAAGCAAAATCCAACAATATGCTATATATAAGAAATACACTTCACTCAAAGAAATTCATAGGCTCAAAGTCAAAGGATGACAAACAATACTGCACACCCCAGCACCTCAGAAAAAAAGCAAGAGTGGCAATCCTGTTAGAAGATAGTCTGAATTTCAAATCAAGATTGATCAAATGAAATAAAGAAGGCCACTACATACTGGATAGGGGAAAAATTCAAGTTGAAGAGGTAACACTCATAAATATATGCACCCAACGCAGGAGCACTGAACTATATAAGACAAATTTTATGTCCACTTCTGTCTTTTTTTTTTTTTTAATTTTTTTTTTTTTGGTTAGGGTCTCACTACTGACTCATAGTGATCCTCCTGTTTGTACCTCCCAAGTGCTGGGATTACAGACGCGTTCCACCACTCCCAGACTCCATCGCTGGCTCATCGCACTTTAGAGTTGGGCCCGTGCGGCAGGTGGAGCCAGGAACCAAACCCTGGCCCCTGCACTTTTCTAAGCAAGCACTAAATCCGCTGAGCCATACCGCCAGCCCTTATAAGACAAATTTTAATGGACATGAATAAGCTAATATACAATATCACAATCTTAACAGGAGTCCATAATATCCCTTTATCCCAAAAAGATAGTTTAAGCAAACAAACAAAAATAGCAAAGAAGTAGCAGATCTGAAGTAGAACTTTTGAACAACTGGACATATATTGAGTGTTACTCCTAAACACCTCTGAATACACATTTTTTTCAGGTGCACATGGGACATTTTCTAAAATAGACCATATACTACTCCATAGGTCATACTTAGATATTTCCAAGAAAGCAGAAATTACCCCATGCATATTATCTCACCACAGCTCAATGAAACTGGCAATAAATGACAAGAGAATCCACAAGAACCCCAGAAGTACAAGGAAATTAAACAACACCCTTCTCAGCAACCAGTGGGTTACAGATGAACTTAAACCATGAATTAAACAATATTTACAATCTAATGAAAATTCAAACACGAACTACTGGAATTTATAGGATGCAATGAAAGCACTTCTTAGAGAGAAATTTATAGCTCTCAACTCACATATTAAGAAAACAGAACGGGAATAAATAAATAAATACTCTAAAGCTGCACCTAAATCTTCTAGAAAAGGAAGAGAAAACCAATCCCAAAGCCCAAAGGCAGAAAGAAATTATAAAGATTAGAGCAGAAATTAATTCAATTGAGACAAAGAAACAAAATTAATTCAATTGAGACAAAGAATAAAATGAAATAATGAATCAGAAAGTTCTTTGAAAGATTAAGTAAAATTGAAAAGCCACTAGCTAACCACATCAGAAAGAGGAAAGAAAAGACTCTCACAATAAGGAAAGAAAAGTTTAAGCAATAAGGAATAAAAAGCGTGAAATTACCACAAAGCCAGTGGGGGTTCAGAAGATCATTAATAGTTACTATGAAAATCTATCCTCTCACAGAATTGAACACACAGATGAAATGGACAGATTCCTAGAAAGGTACAATCTACCAAAACTGTATCGAGAAGATATAAGAACTCTCAATAACCCAATAATGGCCAATGAAATTCAAAATTTAATAAAAAAAAACCTCACAGGAAAAAAAAAAGTCCAGGATCTCATGTATTCACCACTGAATTCTACAAGAAATTTACAGAAGATGTAATCCCAATACTCCTCAAACACTTCAGTGAAATTGAAAACGGAAGCAATCCTCCCAAAATCATTCCTGGGGGCAAGCATTGTACTGATACCATAACCAAAAAAGATGCAACTAAAAAAGAGAACTACAGGTCAATCTCCATCATGAATATAGATGCAAAAATACTGACAAATAGAATACAGAAAATCATTGAGAAGATTATACATCACAACCAGGTAAGCTTCATCACAGGAATGCAAGGATGGTTCAACATACATAAATCTATTAATGTTATACACTATGTCAATAGAGCCAAGTCCAAAAATCACATGATCATCTTAATTGATGTAGAAAAGGCTTTTGACAAATCAAACACTCATCCATGTTCAATGTACTACAGAAAATTGGCATAGATGGCCTCTAACTCAATTTGATAAAGACCATCTATGACAATGCAATAGCTAACATAATTCCAAGTGGGGAAAAACTGAAGACTTTTACTCTCAGATCTGGTACAAGACAAGGATGTCCTC
This sequence comes from Myocastor coypus, assembly GCA_004027025.1. Lineage (NCBI taxonomy): Eukaryota > Metazoa > Chordata > Mammalia > Rodentia > Myocastoridae > Myocastor > Myocastor coypus. The sequence continues at coordinate 14,865 of PVJA010008308.1, forward strand.
TATCAACCCTATTCAATATAGTTCTGGAATCATTATCTATAGTCAATAGACAAAAGAGAAATGAAAGGAATAAGAATATGAAAACAAGTTAAACTATCATTATTTGTAGATCACGTGATCATCTACTAGGAAGATCCAAAAAGCTCCACCAAGAAGCTATTAGAATTCTTCTACTAGAATACACAAATACTGAATTTGTGTATTCACAAATTCAGTAGCGGAGCAGGATACAAAGTCAACACACAAAAGTCAATAACATTCCTCTACCAGATAACAAACACACTGAGATAGAAAACAGAGAAACAAGACCTTTTATAGTAGCACCAAAATAATGTTATACTTAGGAATTAACCTAACTAAAGAAGTAAAATATCTTTTCAATGAAAACTACAGTACTTTGAAAAAAGAGATTGTAGAAGATTTCAGAAAATGGAAAGATATTACCTACTCCTGGATAGGAAGAATCAACATTGTGAAGATGGCCATCCTCTCAAAATTGTTTTACAGGTTTAATGCACTCCTTATCAAAATACCACCAACATACCTCACGGACCTGGAGAAGTCATTCCTAAAATTTATTTCATACCAGAAAAAAAAATACAAAGACAATCCTGGGCAACAAAGATAAGGCAGGAGGCATTACAATTCCTCACCTAAAGTTATACTACAAAGCTACAGTAATAAAATCAACATGGAATTGGCAAAAAAAAAAAAAAAATAGATCTGAGGATCAATGAAATGGACTGAAGATGCAGAAGCAAATACAAACACACTCAGCCACCTTGTCTTTGACAAAGGGCCCAAACATTTTTACTAGAAGAAAGATAGCCTCTTTAACAAATGGTGCTGGAAAAACTGGCTCTCCGCGTGCTGAAAACTAAAACTTGAACCAGGTCTATCACCATGCACTAAACTAAAGTCAAAATGGATAAAAAATCTAAATATTAAAACAGAAACACTAAATGTCCTAGAAGAGAAAGTAGGAAGAAATCTAGAAGATATTATGGTTGGCAAATAGTTAATGAACAAAACTCAAAATCCACATGTAACACTTGAAAAGAATAAAAAACTGGGACCTCCTCTAGCAAGTTTTGTATGTTTAAAGAAATTACCAACACAGTGAAAAGACAACACACACATTTTGAAAAAATCTTAACTAAGAATTATTCAGGCAAAGGTCTTCTCTCTAGAATTTATAAAGTAATAACATTAGATTTCCAAAATTCACAGACCCATTCTAGAAATGGATATCCAAGATGAATATGCACTTTTCAGAGGAAGAAATACTAGAAGCATATAAATACATGAAGAAATGTTCCACATAGCGAGCCACCCACGTGATGCAAATTAAAACAATACTTAAATACCATCTCACCCCAGAAAGAATAGCTATCGTATCATAAAGAAATGAACAAACAAAAATGCTGGAGAGGCTGTGGGGAAAAAGAAACACTTATACACTGTTGGTGGGAATACAGAGTGGTGTGAACATTATGGAAATCAGTGTGGAGACTCCTTAAAAAACTAGGACTAGAAATCCCTTCCAGTCCAGCTGCTGAGAATTTTCCCAGGAGAACTGAAAACATCATATCATAGAGATTTTTGTGCTTCTATGTTTACAGCAGCACAATTTGTGATAGCCAAATCTTGGAAACAACCATAATGCCCATCACCTGTTGAATGGTTGAATAGATATGGTATTTTTGGAATATTACTCAGCTATAAAGAATGATAAACTCAAAGCCTTCATATATAAGTGGATGTGTCTTGAACATATACTCATGAGTGAAATAAGTCATACCTACATGTGTAAATATCATATAATGTCCCTAGTATAAGAACTCAAAGGAAGAAATAAAAATGGAAAAGCATAACACAGCTAAATGGAAATCAAGAACTTAAGGTTTAAACAGCCATTGCTTGACCAGTTTGCGCTCTGTGAAAGCTTGAGAGAATATTTTCTCTCTAGGTGACTCTCCTTAGGCACACTATACATCATCATTCCCTTTCCTCTGTAGGCCCATAATCTCCTTGAACAGAAAATTTGGGATACCACTGAGTTATAGAATGTTACAGTACATATTCTCTTATGTCTTGAGTACTCACTGACCTTGAAGTGCTAGGACCAAAATATTGGCTATCCTTGTATCTCTGCTTTTTCTGTAATTTTTTGGTCTGCAAACTTAAATTCTTAAGCCTCCAAGAGAGAAGCTTAGTGATACTATTACCCTATAACACAGGTAATTGAACTTAACATCACTCTTACTGAATAGCAAATACCTTAGACTTAACGTTGAACTAGTATTTTCCATCAATCGTTGATAGTCTAATAAATCCATATAGAATGTGATAAAAAATAAAACAGTTGCAAATTTTTACACAGCAATTTAGAAATCTGCACAAACAATTTTCACAGAACAATCCTGTGGTATTTTTCCTTGTCTCTTATTCTCTTTTATTACCCCCCTTTTTTTTAAACAAAGATTTACCTGAGAATATAGCAACAATTGAAGTGACATTAGAAGCAGCACACATCTAGAAGACCAGAATTACAGTCATTCCAAGCATAATTTTAGTGTTACGCACTGCTAACATTAGTGTCAAAAACCTATTGGAGAGTCTTAGGACCATTGTCTAATTCATCCTGTCTACATAAGTGCATGGTTTTGCCCCGGCCATATTTCCTAACTTTTCTGCTTGTTGCCAGCTAACACTGACAAAAGTTCTACTAAATGCTGTACATGGTTTCAAAGTAAATCCTGAGGGCATTTAACTGACGTTGGGTGATACAAATGGTAAAAGTTTTTTTTATACAGTTATTTTTAATTTCTTCTTTTATATGTACAGAAGTTTTGAGTTGTGTCTCAAAAAATCTTTCTTTCATACCTGTTGACTGTCGTGACTGGTATTTTTGAAGGTCCGATGAGCATTTGTTTGTATTTTATCTTCCTATGTGTTGATATTTTATCACTTAACTGTAGTACTTGGAGAATCTATTCTTGATGGCGATGTGAAGCAAGAACATTTTTCTTCATTTGCGATTTGTTCTGGCTCATTTATGGCAAGAATAAGTAAGAACAAACTTTTTCTTGATTAAATATTTATATCTACAGATATTTCTTCTTTAATCATACACATATTTAATGACTGTTCAGGCTTACAACCAAGCTGTGCTCTTACAACTTACAACCCGCCACTCAGACCTGGACCTGTCATTCTTTGTACAGTTCTTTTCATCATTTTATAGAGCCTTGATGTCTTCTTTGCTACAGTATGCCTTGCTTATGCAGTACTATAACTTTTCTGATTATACTCCACTGTATAGCACTGTATTTTATGTTCTGTTATACACAACAGCAATACATGTAACAGGCCAAGAAAAGCAAAGTAATCAGGTTGGAGTTTCCTTTCGCCCTTTCTCTGTGCTGAATATTGTGATGTACAATTCCTCATTTAGTGACTAATTCATTCAATGAACTAATCGCAGGGATATAACTCAGTCACTAAACAAGGCCCATCTGTATACATATATCTTTTATTCTACATTAAAAGTGAATGCATGTGGAATTCCATAAGCATGCTGAAGTAACTCTTCTGAGCTATCTAACCTCAGTCCAGTTCTACATTTATGTAGAACTTTGCAACTAATTTTAATTCATATAGCTGCACAATATTATTTAACATAATATTGTAATACATGATGTGAATGATTGTTACAGCCTTCCCACTTTCCCATTCATTTCCACAGCCTGGACAGACTACAACACAGTACCACTTACTTAGACTATCTCTTACTATGTTGGAATATTTATTCTTTTACTAGAGGAAACAACTTTTTTTCATGTTTTCCAAGTGCATATTTTGGATTCTCCACAAAAGCATCATTTTAATTGTTTCTGTTTTATTTTTTGTTCCTAATTCCATATAAATCTAGCTAAAATCAGCGAGTAGGATAGGACTGCACTGATATTTTATCCACCAGGTCAATAAAACCATTGCCCTTAAATTCAGCCTCTTGGAAAGTCTGATGGCTTGTCAAAAAATGTAAAAACTCCATATGCCACATTGTAACATGTGTGACCTATAGTCCAGTTCCCAAAAGAGTCCCCTTTCCCATCTGAAATGTTATGTCAACACTTTGGTGTTCTAGGCTCTGACCAGAATCACCCATCAGGCTCTACTTACAACATTCTCGGGCTGCTCTAGCCAGTTCTGCAAAGTCTCCAAATATCTCTTGCAAAATCCGCATTAAAATCTCTATAGGTTTTCTTTATATCACTAATTAACTATATGAGAAAGAAATTCAAGAAAGCAATTTTATTCACAACAACTTTTTAAAAAAAACTTCTAGAAGCCATCCTAACATAACCAAGAAAGTGAAAGACCTCTCCTATGAGAACCAGAGATTACTGGAGTTGTGGAGAGAGAGAGAAAGAGAGAGCGAGAGAGAGAGAGAGAGAGAGAGAGAGAGAGAGAGAGAGAGAGAGACTCAAACCACTCTTCTAGTCCTCAAACATTTCAAAACCAAGTATCAGTTTCATGAAAGAATTTTTTTCCAGGGATTTTTTGGGAGTTGGACTTTAGAATGATTCAAATGCATTGAGTTATTATACACTTTTTCCATGATTACTACATAGTAATAGATAATGATTCATGATTTTATTTCCTGTAACTAGACAGTCCCATTTTGGGGTGATGGGAAGCTAATGATGCAAGTATCTTCTCAGTGGACTCCATAATTTCATTCTAATTATTGTCACTAGAGAAAACCCTGCTTTATAAAACAGTGGCAATGGCAGTATACTTATCAGTGTCCTGTAGCAAGCTCAGATGCTTCCACGCTGACTTTAATGCAGAATGATTTGAAGTTGTCTCAGCAGTGCCATCATGATTTTCAGCATCAAGTCATTGATTCTCTTCTACTGTGTACAAAGTCAGTCCATCTGGTTTGTTTATATTGATTCATTGATCTGTTTCTTTCCCAAATGGGGAGATGGGCTTTTGTGATTGGAAGATAACTTCCAAACTTCTTGAAATCTATATAAATGATCAAACACCAACTGGAGAAAGAAAGGTCCAGTTCAGTCTCTGTCAAAATCTTAGTAGTTAACATATGTTAAAACCCCCAAAGTTCAATCATTACCAAAATTACAGTTTGATTTTGAGTGCAGTTATTCTATTTGCCAATTTCAACACAGTTGTCATTCTCCCCTGAAGTGACAGGTCAAGTTAAACACATTGAATATGTCACATGAGGAAACAAGTTTTGCAACACATTCTTTGCCACTGAAATATGCTGTTAGTGACAATGTTTTTCTGAAGAACTCCTTTAGAGTGGCACTCAAACTCAAAAGCTCTGCCCACCAACCAGCCTTTAGAAAAATGTCCTACTTCTAAGAAAAATGTATTTTCTCTGTGTCTATCTCCTCACAGGGCTGCCCAAATGGATGTGAAATATGTTAATATATTTTAAAGTGGTTGATAATTTTTTTTCACATCCTGGAAAACACTCATAAATTCAGGCAACATTTTTAGCTACCTACCTAGTATTTCTGTATGGATGACACGGTGCACTGACTCACATTCAAATAGTGGAATTAAAAATCTTTCCAGTCCCAGAAGTCACTTTGTCCATACATATACCAACATAAAATGACAGATTCAACTTTCCTTATATATAATCATTTGAAGAACCAAACAGTTCTGCAGCATTGTGGTTAGTTGGCAACAAAAGTCTATGTGGCATTTCCTCTTGAAAGTGCATATCACACTGGCCCGGCAGGATGGCTCAGTGGTCTAAAGCGCCTGCTTAGGAAAGCTTAGGTGGCTGTAGGGACCGCGGTTCGATCCCGGGCACCACATGCTGCGCCAGCCCTGCCCTCAGGGCAGGCTGAGCCAGCCATAAAAAAAAAAAATAAACAAACAAAAATTCTGAAACAAGAAAAAAAATAAAGAAAATAAAACATTAAAAAAAAGAAAGTACATATCACACAAAAACCAGTATTGTTGCCTTGTTAGAAATGCTAGTAGACTTGTCAACCTAGATTGTGTACCATGAAGAGTCTTAATAATTGCGGCTCAGTATCTTCTGTTGTTTTATCAGTTCATATAGTTATGTTAGTCAAAAGTAAAATGTGTGTCGTCTTCTGAACTGTAGCCTTTCCTAAAAGCTCATCACAAATGTCCTTAATAGTAGGTAAGACAAACTCTACCAACAGCACATGGCTTAATTAGGTTTAAAAATATGGTTAGCAACTAAAAACGATGCTATCAGTGCTGATGCATTTGATGAAGTGGTGGCCTTCAATAATTGTTCCTGTTATTTATATTTAAGTTTCTTTTTAAAAAAAAAAAAATACTCCAAAGCCTTAAGTTGTAACTAGGAACCATATGGCAAAGCAGTCTTGAGCGTCTCATGGCTTCCCTGGATAGCTGGTCACCAAATATTATACAAACCAGGCTTGGAGAATGTGAGTCACCTGTTGCAATGAACTCATGACTTATGAGGCACTGGTATTTTCTTTTAAATCGTTTTTTGGTTGGCAAGCTTAGTCTTTGCTTTCTCATCACTGGGTCCTTTCCCCCTTCAAGGAAGCTCTTAATGGATGTCTGAGTTTTGCTCATTTGAGCCAGGGTTGCCTGGGGCTTACCAAAACTGTGACTGCGTTAAATATGTACACAGTGGGAGAGAGGTAAATAAAATGTGTGGCCACTCACTGACTGAAACAGTGTCAGCTTTGACTTAAAGCCTGCCACCAGATATGGGATCCTTGAAGCTGTGTTCTTGGAGCATGTCAACTGACTTAACTCTACAAAAGCTGTCACCGGATGTACTCTGTCACCAGCCGCTTACTGAGAGGACCGTGCTGAGAGCCAGTCAACGTGTCTCTGCACAGGCACTCCTCTTTGCTAATGTCAATCTGCACTTTTAGCTGTGCCCCAACACAGTGTCACAGCATCAGTTCCACCTCAGATCGTCAGGTCTTAGATTCTCATACAGAACATGCAGCCTAGATTCCTTGCAGCCAAGGCACGGTGAGTTTCACTCTCCTCTAGGAATCTAATACCATCGCTGATCTAACAGGGGAAGAGGCTCGAGCGGTCATGTGAGTGATGGGGAGCAGCTACAGACACGTGAAGTTCTGTCCAGCTTGCCTGCCACGCAGCTCCTGCTGGGTGTCCCTTCTCTGGAAAACGGTAGGACACTCATGTGACTCATCAAAATTAATATTGCTAAAATGCTACATGACCAAAATGATCTATAGAGTCAATGTAATCTCATCAAAATTCCAATTCTATTCTTCACAAGACTAGGGGAAAAAATCCTAAAAGTCATATATAGAAGAAGAAAAGACCCGCCACTGCCAAAACAATCCTATGCCCAAAGAGTAACACTAGATGCATCACAAAACCTGGTGTTTCCTAAATCTCTGTGTAACAATGAATAATTGTTCTTTTTTTACATTCTATAGGGATTTAAAGTTTAGAATGTCAACAATTGATAGAAAGTATCTATTTCATGTTATGTCTAAGGTGTTTGATATTCAGAAAGATAGTGATGTTAAGTTCAAGTGCCTATGTTATAGAGAATAACATCATTAAGTTTCTCTTCTGGAGGGTTAACAACTTAAGTTGACAGTTCAAATAATTAGAGAAAAAGAAGAGCTACAAGAATAGCCAATATATTGGCTCTAGTCCTTAAATGTCAGTAAGGACACAGGACATAAAAGAACCTGTACTATAATAGCATATAACTCAGTGGAGTCCCAAATTTCCTATTCAAGAGATTATAGGACTGCAGAGGAAAATGATAGATGATGTACAGTGTGTCTAAGGAGAGTCACCTAGAGAGAAAATATTCTTTAAAGTTTTCACAGAGATCAAAATGGTCAAGTAATGGCCATGATTCATCCAGATGGCTGACACTGACAAAAGTTCTGCAAACTGCAGTACCTGGTTTCAGGGTAAATCCTGAGGAGATCTGGCTGACCTTGTCAAATACAAAAGATTCATTTTTTTGTAACATAGGTCTTCCTTTATCTTGGTCTTAACCATCCAGCACAAAAATCTAACCATGAGGAATAAAAAAGAAAGCCATATTAATATGCTGAGTTGTAAAAGGCTCAAGTCACCAGCTTCTGATAATGCCAGATGAGCTGATAATCCACTGTTATGGACTATTGGACTATATATACAGCTACTTTCTCTTTGTGCAATGAAAAGAAAGGTCTGTACTAACGATGTTTAGACAAGAAATTATGTCTGCTTCTTGTACTCTGAATAACTATGATGAAGAAAACACTTTGCAATATATTAATTATTGTACAAACAACTTAATTTTTTTTAAATTAATGTCAAGTGATATTATCAAACCATTGCAATAAAAACAACATGCTACAAGCATAAAAATAGATACATAGAGCAGTGGAATAGGATAGAAGCCACACAACTGCAGCTATCTGCATGTAGACCAGTAGGTCAAAAATACACATTGGAGAAAAGACAGCCTCTTTACCAAATGAAAAAACAAAAACAAACAAACAAATAAAAAAACTAGAACTCCATAAGACCCCACTCCCTGGCATATACCAGAAGGAATGAAGTCAGCATACTACAGAGATCACTGCACATCTATGTTTACCTCAGTACAAGTCACAATTGCCAAGATACTGAGCCCACCTAGGAGGCCAATAATAGACGAATAGACAAAGAAAATGTGGCATACAATGACACATTGTTCAGTTCTAAAGAAGAAAAGACAAACAATACATTTCCCCCATTTGTATAATCTAAAAAAAATTATATGGAAAAGAAAGAGAAATGATTGCTAGACAAGAATAAGGCTGTAAGACATAGGGAGAGTCACAGAGGCATAAGTAAATCAAAATAGGGAGTCCACCCAAAAAAGTATATATCAGGAAAAGAAAAATTTGGATAAATATTTTAATACTAATTTTACTGAACTAGCCTGAGATTAATTCGAGTTACCTTTGGCCTCTACAGTCACAAGAGATTCTCAGTGTGGTGGGCATTACCTTCCAGATATTTATTAGTATGGCAACTGCTGAAGCGTGTATACATTTCTTGACTCTGCGTGTACACTGGTGGAATTGCCACATGAAACCCAATATTTTGTAGATTAAATTAACAGGCAATCATAAAAAAAATGCTCTATAAATTTCTATGTAGTTGAAGTGGGCCTCAAATGCTCTATGCTTTTGAGCAAAAGAGACAAAAAGGGAAGAAGCATAGTCAGCTGTTGGTTACTGTCACTAGCACTCATAATTATTTCCTCTTCATAGTTCTGAAATCTTCCTTACTACTAAAGGGAAATTTTTCTGATAGAGCCGCATAAGGAGGTCACAGATTTCTCAAAAAAGAAAGTATTGTGTTCTTTAACAGGCTATGGCTTAAACACATTCACCTCTTCAAACAAAAGGAATGACATATTGTCTTTCAAATGTTGGAATCGAAGCCAAAAGTGGACTGAGAATCTTAAAAGGAGAATATGGAAGGCACAGAAACCCATAGTTGCTCTGCAGGAACAAGTTTATTGACATCTTGTGCTCACAAATATTTAACTTAGCTCCCAGTGAGGAAGTTTCTAGGCATTTCAGCTAATTACTGTAAAGACTAACTTGTCGATGCTTCAGTTTCTTTCTGAGGTTGATTATGCGATTGATTGCATTCCATCAGCTCTCTGAAACAATACCAATTACCCAAAAGTCAAAGCCCAAAAGACATCACGGTCATTGCCTGGAAGCACTCAGTCTTCCTCCTGCCAGCCAGCACTGCCCTTTCTCCTTCAGCTGTGGATTGTTCTCATGCCGAGGCGGAGGCAGCACAGTGCAGCAATCTTCCCGCAGAGCCGTTCCTGGATTGCGCAGTTGCAATCTGTATCAGTGAACACAAACCCTCTTCTGAAGCAATCCAGTATCCAAGACCTTTCCAAGGCACAAGTTACCAGGAACTGCTGCAGGGAGTCTCCATTTTCCTACCCAGAGAAATGGTACATGGTGAGAAAGAGAAAGAGCAAGATGCAATTATGGCAAGCAAATACAGCTCTCCGATGATCCGCGTTCTCTGGGAACAAAGACCAAGGATCACCAGCTCACCACTATTTAATAGCCAGTGTAGGGGAGGGGCAGGTGCTTTTCCTGGAGTAGCTGAAGCTGTGGTGAATGGGCAAGTAAAACATCATGAAAGGAACTAGATAAGATTTGTCCCCACTCCTAGTGCCAGTTCTCCCTGTGATACCCTCAGCAGGCCTCATTATGCCTATGCATGCCATCTCTATAACAATCATGATCTCAGTAACCGAGAGGAAGCGGGACTTCCACATTCCCAAACCAGCCCACAAGGCAGGGCAAGGAGGGCCTCAGAAGATTCTATGCCAATTTATAACCCGTGGTCCCCAACAAGGAAAGAGCCAATGGATAGACTACATAACAACATCTGTTACCATGGTGACTATAGTTAATAATATATTCTGATTCAAATGCAAATTAAAACATCATGCTCCATTATATATGTTCATCATATGTACATATTTCATCATATTCCATTACATATATACCATATGTACATCAGAAATCATCTTCCACAAGTACATATAATATTTATTTGTCAATTAAAAATTTATAACGATTGGTGGGATACTAAAAAAACATTTTTTAAATTTTTCTTATTTTTAATTCAATAATCCATCTTTATTAAATTTACTCACTTGAAGCTCACAGACCCCTCTTGAAACCTTATTAATTTTATTTATAAGACTGGCATGATAGCTCAGCAGACTAAGCATCTGTTTAGGCAAGCGCGGGGACCAGGGTTCAATTCCTGGCACTACAGACAGAGCCAGCCCCATCCCTGGGCATGCTGAGTTGGCCACCAGAATGGGCATGGTGGCACATGCCTGTAATCCCAGCACTGGGGAGGTTGAAAACAGGAGGATCACTATATATCCAAGCTGTGTAGTGAGACCTTGTACCAAATACATTAATAATAATAATAATAATTTTATATATAATTCCCTATTTGTATCTATTATAGGTTTTGCTTGCTCTATATGCTTGTAACAGTCAACATAATATCCCACAGTTTTTGTTCTTTTTTTTTTTTACAATGTATTAGTACAGGATCTCACTACACATGTCAGAACTGTAGCCATCCTCCTTTTTCAGCCTTCCAAATGCTAGGATTACAGATGTGTACCACACCAAGTCTCAACTGCTGTCTCAGCTTGCTCTGGGGGTGGGGCCAACACAGCACAGTGGAAGATTGAACCTATCCCACAGTTTTTAAAGTAACTAATATAATAGCCCTTGTAATTTTAAAGCACCAGTGAAATAAGAAAACGGACAAACACACTATATCATATTCATATAATAAAATATTATTCAACATTAAAAAGGAATTGCTACTACAACCTGAACAAACCCTAAAAGCATACTAAATGTAACTGAGCTGAACACCAAAGAGTAAATGAGGTAGCTCCAACAATGCAAGGTGGCTTCAGTAGTCAATGTCATAGAAACAAAAAGTATAATGGTGACTACCAGGGACCCATGGAAGGAATAACTAGAGAGTTATTTGTGAGTGGGCACAACTATTGTTAAGTGTCAGTTTGGATGATGAAAAAGTTCTGGAAGTGGGTAATGGTAGTGGCTTCAAAACATTGTAATATATTTAATGTCACTGAGTTTTAGCATAATAAAAATACAATAAATTAAAAATAAACACAACATATAAGGCATTCTATGCCCTAAATCCTCTTTATTCTACCATATTACCACAACAATCAAATACAGTTTTAGTCATGTTTCTCTAAATGACCATGAAACCTTGAACACTCTTGTGAATAATAATTCATAGATGTCATTAAAGCATCATGGGTAATTCTGTGACGATTTACCATTCAACAGTGGTTCTTCACACACGTGTTGATATTACCATTTGACGGTAAATTTGCACATAAAACTGGTTTTATTTCTGTTTCATTCACTAGTAGTCATGTTTGAAGACTTTTCCCCTTGTTTGTTGGCTACACCGTGTGTCCTCTAGCCATTTTTTCCCCTCTCCACCTCTCGCCAACACTTCCAGGTCCCACTCTCCACAAATACAGGCTCACTGTGACCACTTCATTGCTATGGGAGAAACTTAGTCCTCTCTTCATAAGTCTCTTCCCCTCTACATTCTTCCCAATCATACCCCTTGCGTTACTCCTCTATTCTAATTTTCCATCTCCTTCTTATCTGTCTTCTAGATTCTTCTTTCACCATCATATTTTACTTTAGAGTCTGACCTGTGCTTTCTCAGTTCATTGTACATGCTTTCCTTAGATACATTCTTCTACTCACATAGTTTCCAAAGGGAGCCATGTGTTACTGCCATTACCAGAAGGCTTTGGCTGAGATCTGTTTCCTCATCCTGAAGCTGATGCAGGAGTGGTCAAATAGAGTTCTCCACACAGATGCTACATTTCGCACGTCACAAGCTTATTGAAGAATTCAGAAGATAGCTCCTTAAACCTGCTTCAAACTTGTCATTGAACATCTCATTGAATAGCAGTGTCTTCCACTCTTTTTACTCAAGATAATTTTCCATGTTATTCTATCTTTTTTTTTAACCAGATCTTCTCCTTCCCTCAGATTAGCCACTTGCTTCATGAAACTGGCCACACAAGCAGCACATCCCTAGTCCAGCTGATCTTAACTCTGTACCTGACCATAGCAGTAGCCTCTTATCCCAGTTCTATTCTTTCACTACATAGAATGTCCTCCTTCCTACAGCCAAAGCAACAAAGCAAAGTCCTCGAAACACAACGCTAGTCATAGTAACTCTCCGAAACTGTACCACTGTCTTCTTGGTACTTGTAGTTTGGGCTAATCTTAACATTTTACCAGCATTCTTGACAATACAAATTATTTCATTTTCAGATATTCAAAAACTCAGAACATAATCTATTTAAAATATATACTACTTCCAAAAATTAGATTGTTCTACATGAAAATTCAGTATTCTAGCTTTTTGAAAACCTGAAGTTCTGGGGACACTGGGCTTTCATTGCCACAACCTTCCAGAGCCAATGAGCAGCTGTCCTCTTGGCCAAGAAGAGCCCTCCCTGTCCCACAGGAGCAACCTCACCTGCTTGGTCTCTTGACTCTAACAAAAGCTCAGGGAATGAGTACCTCATCACCTATCACTTCTGTCGCAGGATCCGTCCTCATGCCCTTTTTCCAGTGAACCCTCACTTATAATTTTCCTTTGCTGTTGAACCCATTTGGCAAGGCAAGCAGCCCAACGTTGGCTTTTCCCTGAGTGGTATGCCTGCAGGCTGCTAGGGACCCTGTGCAAGGACATGGGGGAGGCATCTTCCAAGTGACAACTGACAGCCACTATTCCACCTTGGCTCTTGTCCTTTGCTATATAAACATAGACTTTTTTACTTGTCACAAAGACAAGGCACATATGGTGTTAGCCTACCTACCCCCTGTGGCATTCACTTGGCGCCAATGTCGGCCCCTCTGGGGTGGCACATTGTAAAAGGTCAGGCACATTCGCTGCCACTCCCTCTCTCCTCAGCCTGTTCTCACACACAGCCCCGCCAGGCTTCTCACCATCACATTTCTCCTTCAAGGAGCAGCGTGTTTGGCTTTGGGCCAACTCATTTCCCAAATTCACAGAAACGAGCACCAGTTTCCCACAGGGAACCTGCCCTAGTCATCTCTAGAAGCAGCAGAAAGGAGCACACAAGTTTCTGCAGCTCAGATGCACCCCGCTGGGAGTGTGATGTCAGCAGCCCTTCCTGGAGACAGCCTCGGCTTCAGGAGGGCCTCTCCTCAGAGGCACCTTCACTCCATTTGTAAGCATGACAGTTCTCCACGGTGCTTTTGACCCTTACCGCTTCATCTTAGAGTCTGTCCTCTTAGTCAATTGTCTACTTTTTCTTATATAGGCTGAGCATCACAGAGACTATGGCTTCAAAACTTCCCTTACTATCTGTTTCAAGTTTTTACATGTGTCTTTGCTGACATCTATCTTTAATATGCAGGAAGAACTTGTCTCCCATTGCCAGAAGATTTAAGGCTTAAGCCCCATTTCATTCTTTTTGTTATTTTATTTTATTTTTATGTATTTGGTAGTTGCAGGGTCTTACTATGCAGCTCAGACTCGTAGTGATCCTCCTGCTTTCAGCTTCCCCAGCACTGAGCTTACAGGCAAGTGCCACAGTACCCAGACTCTGGCCTGCTCAGCTGGCCCTGGGGGTGGGGCTGGTGTGGCATGCCCTGCAAGGGATCAAAGCTTGGTTCCTGGGTGCCTGTGCTTGCCTAAGTTTGCCTAAACAGGCACTTTAGTCCACTGAGCTATCTTGCCAGCCCTGAAGCCTCATTTTAACAAAAGTCCCATTACACTTCTATTGTATGGCCAATAATCTTTTCTTGATTTACCAGTGATAAACATTCATTAAGTTCAATCAAATAGAGCTTTCTACAGTAATGGAAGTATTTATGTCTGTACTACAGAAGTCATGCCCACTACTCACATATGGCTGGAAGATATTTAAAATGTGTCTGGTGACATTAGAAAATAAAATGTTTCCTATTATTTATTTTATTAATATTAATGAGTGTAGCCATAAGTGGCTCATTGGTAGTGCATTGTACGGTACCGTTCCATATAATACGAAGAGTAAAAGTTAATGCTTCCTCATTTCTGTTCTAGTATTCCACATCTGCTTTTGTACTCACGCCATGCTCTTTATTACATAGTTTTCAGATAATGGGATATCAAGGACTGTGCTGCCTCCATCTTTGCTTTTGTTGCTCAAGATCGCTTTTGCCACTCTGGATCATTCTCTGGACATCATGTCAATTTTAAGATTGCTTTCTCTAGTTCTGTAAAGAATGTTACTGGTATTTTTATTGAAATGGAATTAAATGAGTAGATCATTTTTGATACTGTAGCCATTTGACTTAGAAATAATCCAAGAGACTCTGAGTCATCCATGAGACAATAATCATGTATGGGAGAAATGCATAGCCTCCTTCTCAAATGGTGCTGGGGAAACCGAGTATGCTCATATAGAAAAATGAATCTAGGCCTGTGTCTTACACCCTGTACTAAAGTGAAATCGAAGTGGGTCAAAGACCTAGGTAATGAAATGGAAATAGTGAATCTGTTGGAAGGTAAAACTCTTGAAGACATTAGATACAGCCAAGTACTTTCTGAATAGAACCCCAATTGCATAACGAATGGCACCAATAATCAATAAATGGGATTATACTAAATAGAAAAGCTATGTGCAGCAAAGGAAATCGGTAAATCAATGATGAAATGACCTACAGGGTGGGAGAATGCAAATCTGGGCAACACTAAAATTTTGCCTCACTTCATAAAGAAAGGCTATCATTCAAAACTTAAAAAACAACAAAAGCTGGCAAGGTTATCAAAGGAAAGAGACACTTACATGTTGTTAATGGGAATGTAAAATAGTACAATCAGTTTGAAAATCAGTATGGATATCTCTCAAAAACTAAAAACTGAAATTATGTTTGGTCTAGCTATACCTCTTCAGGGTATCTTCCTAAAGGAATTAAAGACATCCTATTACAATGGTATATGCATATCCATGCTTATAGCAGCACAACTCATAATAACTAAATATTGAAAGTGATCTATATCTTCATAAACAGATAAAGAAAATGTGGTGTGTATACCCAATTGGAGTATTATACAGCCATAAAAGTTGATTTGAGTCATTTTATAGAAAAATCAGTGCACATTGAGACCATAATGCTAAATGAAATAAATCAGAACAAGAAGGTTAAATATATTATAATTTAGTCAAAGATCCAAATTAGTGTTAATTTATAGGGGCTTATGTCTTTCAATGTAAGAATTCATTTTGGAAACTACATTTTAAACTTTGAAATCAAATTATTTCTTCATATATATATATATATATATATATATATATATATGAAGAAAATCACAAATCACATGATTTGTCTTATGATGAAAATTCTAAAATGTAAATAATTTAACAAGTTAAAAATAAAAGGGAGAAAGTGGGAGACAGAGAGTTTTCTTTTTTTTTTTTTTGTCTTTTTGAGACAGGGTCTCGCTATGCAGCTCAGGCTGGCCTTGAGCTCACTTTTTGTAGCCCAGGCTGGTCTCGAACTCACACCAATCCTCCTGCCTCAGCCTCCCGAGTGCTGGGATTACAGGTGTGAGCCACCACGCCCAGCTGAGACAGAGAGTTTGACTCTGGAAATGGGAAGGAATTAAAGGACAGTGCAAACAGGAGGATGAAAGAAGAGGAGAAAGGGCCAAGGTTCCAGGTACATATTCTCCAAGATGAATGTAGTCATCATGTATCACAAAGGTATACCAACAAAAGAAAGTAAAAGTTAATTTGTCATGAATAATGAACTAAAACTCCTGCCTCTCCCCTCAATTCCTCAGATATCACCTTCTCAGTGAGACCTTCTGTTGCTACCTGTTTGTATCTCCAGCTGCTCTCCTTTCTCTGCGCTTGTGTTTAGTAGGTCAGTTGTCACCACGAAATACATCATATGTTTTACCTTACTTGTATTTGACCACCAATCCCAATTAAAACCTAAACTCACAGAGGGCAGAAATGTTTATGACTCTTTTTCTGGAAGGCATCCTTGGAACGTAGTTTGTGTAGCTCCCTGTGGATGCAGCAAGAGTGTTTGTTGTTTTTTGAATGAGTGAGCAGTGTGCTTTCTCATGGGGCAAATGCCTGCTTCGTAGATTGCTTTTCTGCTCTACTGAGCCCTGGTGTGGATTTATGTGTGAGGATAGTCAAATACCAACCTCAGAGACTGAGGGCCAGGAGAGCAGAACTGCTCTCTGGATTGAGAGGAAGAATGTGTGGTCCTGGCGGGCAATCGAAGAGCGGCAAGGAAGAGGGAGTAGTGGGACAGAACAACACTGAAACACACCTGTTCAAAGATAAAATACTAACTCTTGAAGACATTAGGTACATACCAGCATTCCCCAGAGGCAGGGGAAGATTCTAAGACAAGTCTACCTGATTGCATTTATTTTATTTTATTTTATTTTATTTTATTTTATTTTTTGTCTTTTTGAGACAGGGTCTCGCTATGCAGTTGAGGCTGGCCTTGAGCTCACTTTTGTAGCTCAGGCTGGTCTCGAACTCGCACCAATCCTCCTGCCTCAGCCTCCCGAGTGCTGGGATTACAGGCATGAGCCACCATGCCCGGCTGATTGCATTTATTTTATAAACTAATCTCTACTGCTGCATTGTAAATTTAACATCGCCCAAATTTTTTATAAAGTTTCTACTCAAAACTCCACCACTTGGGGCCAGCGAGATGGCTCAGCAGTCTAAAGTGCCTGCTTAGGCAAACTTAGACAACCACAGGGACCGCAGTTGGATCCCTGGCAACACATGCTGTGCTGGCCCCACCCCCAGGGCAGGCTGAGCTGGCCATAATACCAAAAAAGAAAAAAAAATCCTCTACCACTTGTGCTTATGAGTTATTTACTTACTTAATTTGCTGGAACTAAAAGAGGTAGTTGAGTTAAAGGCCTTAGTCAACAATGTATTAAACACAGAACAAGATAACTGATAAACAAGGGATTGACGCAAGCAGATCCCTGAGACAAGGTAAACATGAGACTAGAAACACCCACGGTTACCCTTCAGAAATATCCCCTTCCCAGGCACCACCACAAATGAGGAGCATTCAGTTAATATGTGTTGCATGGACATGAGTTCTCAGATAGTGGGAATGGAAGTTTCAGTCACTCTTACTTAGATCTCAAGGACTGAAAGAAAAAAAATACAGAAAAGGCACAACAAAGAAAATTATACCTAAGAGGGGCTGGCAAGATAGCTCAGCAGTCTAAAGTATATGCTTAGGCAGCCCCAGGGACCGTGGCTTGATCCCAGACACTACATGCTGCACCAGCCCCACCCCCAGCGCAGGTTTAGCTGGCCATAACATAAATAAATAAAGTTAAAAAAAAACAGGAAAAAGAAGAAAATCATACCTGAGAGAAGCAAAGTAATTTTTATTTAACTGTGCGATCCTTAAGTATCAAAACTGGGCTCCGAAACTAGGTCAATCTTAATTCCAGTTCTGTGCACATTATTTTAATTCCTCCCCCAGTCCACTGACAGAAGAATTTGTGCCTGAGTCATTCACTAAATTGGTACAATTCCTTTAGTCATTAAGTACATACTTGGTATTTACTCTATGTTAAGTGTGCTGGTAGTTGTCTACTGTCCCAGGCCTGGTGACTGCAAGGCTGGTGTATCGTGTGCTTGACTGGCCAACTCCTCTCACCTTATCTTAGCGACTTTGTGCCACTCTTCATTTCTGTCAGTGTCCAGCGCAATCCCTGATTCCACATTAAGCTCTCCCCGCCCACAGGCATATGCTAGCTGGGACAGAGAGGTCTAATACTCTAGGAATGCTCTGAAAGCCATCTTGACAGACTAGATTTTCTTCAAATCCCTGAAACAGACCCTCTAAATGTTGAGGTAACAAAACAAAGAAAAAAAAAATATATATATATATATATATATATCTGTGACAGAGCCAACATGGTGATTAAAGAAATTCTTTCTTCATAGAAATTGATCATAAAGCACTAATATTAGCTCTAAGCCTCACATTTAAAGCTAGCATGTAAATCAAAGCAAGAAAAACATAAGCATCCTTATTTCACAAGTGAATATTCTTTGATATTAAGTCAATCCAAAGAAAAAATTCTGTAACTTTCTTGAGTAGAACCAAGAGGCATTTCTTTAGAAAGAGTAAACCATAGTGCATGTTTTGATGTTAGTGTTCTGGGTATGATTAACATCTCTTCATGCGAAATGAATAGCACATCAGAAATTTGCATATAAATATGGCTTTTACAAAATTATGTATATGTTAAGCAAAAAACTGACATGTTGGACAATGATTATATATAGACTAAGGATGAGGAAGAGAGATAGTATGCCTTGGTCCCTTTCCTTCCGCTTGGACAAATACCTTGTAGTACCTACAACTTATTGAGCAGACAGGTTTTAGAGGTTTCAGTCTCAGGTTTCTGACTCCAGGAAGAAATGACACAGCAAATGGGCCTCGTGGAGGACATCTGCTCAGAGGATGGCAGACAGGAAACAGCAAGAGCAGCAAGATGCCTTGGAAGGAGGTGCGTGCTCCCATTGGCCCTCCTCTTCCGACCGGAACTCACCTACGAATAGCAAGTCAGCTATAGTGGCCCCATGACTCATTCACCTTCCCAAACCCCCAGCTATGAGCATATGTGGTTTTGGGGGGAGCATCCTATTTCCAATCCATATTTTTCCCATGTTTCCCTGAAGATTCATGTATGCATCTCTTTATTGAAAATGTATTCAGTCCATCTCTGAAAGTAACCAAAATTTTAACAGTTCTGGTATTTCTTAAAAGTGAAAATTCAAAACTTTCTCATGAAACTCACTCAATGCAGACTTCACTGTGATCCCCTGTAAAAATCATTCCCATTTGAAGGGAGCAGTATAGAGACAGAAAAGGAATAATACCCAAAGCAAGACAAACCCAGAAAAACAAATACAAAGTCCTGTAACTCCATGCCCAACATCTGGGACATTGCGTGCCAAGAGGTGCACTCCAAACAGCTTGGGTGGCTCACCCACACAGCATTGCCAGTTGTAGCTCTCATGGTTTCTTTCTTGGGCTGGTTTTGCCCCTGGCCTTCTGATTTCCACAGATGGTCTATTTTCTCAGCCTCCACATCTTCCTGGGGTCTCTATTGCTTTTGTTGCTTTACTTCCACAATTATAAGTACTGCTCTCTGAAGGTCACACTGCCTGGCTTCCCAGGCCTTCTCTGAAATCCAGGTGGAAGTCTCTGTGAACTCATGAACCTTGCATTCTGTATGACTACAAAACTTAACTCCAAGGATTTGATTCTCAAGCAGTAGCCATGACTTCTCAGCTCATGGATGCAGAGACCTCTGAGTGCCTGAATGGTTGAGCACTCTGGAGGAAATGTCAAGGCATCAACTCACAGGTAAGGTTTACCAAGGTTCTCTACTCAAAGCAAACTCTATCCCTTATGGACCCTTGAGCCTGTAAAGGGTAGGGTCTTGCTGGTTCCCAGGATACCCTCAAAGTACCTTTTTTTTTTTTTTAATTGTCTAATGAAAAGTACTTAGCTTCTTTTTGATGTTAATTTTTTTCAGCAACTATGCTGTCCTGGGACAAAATTTTACAGATCCCAACTTTACAGGTACTTCCATTCTGGTCAAAGATTTTTAATCACTCATAACATTTGCTCTTGATTCTTGTTATGGTTTGTGGCGAGGTGTCCCCCCCAAAGCCTCACGAAGTCATGGGGCAGGCTTCTAGACTTAATTCATGATCCAATGCTAGGATTATGGGTGTAAGTGCAGATGGAATTAACAGCCCTGGGGTCAACAGCCTGAATGTTGTATAAGAAAGAAAGGTTTGCTCTCCACTGCTCCTCTCTTTTTGCCCTTGCTGTTTTTCTGTTTGCTTCCATGAAATGCTGCATGTGCCACTGCCCTGGAGCCAGCTGACTGTAGACTGAAAGCTCCACAGATAGTGAGCTCAATAAACCTTGACTTCTAGGTGTAAGGTATTTTGTCCCAGACACAAGAAAAAGAAAGGCAATTCTTAATATACATTTGACTTAAAGCCCTAAGTAGTGCCCATGACACAGTCTTAATGCTGGATGTGAAGCTTTATCTATTAGATTTATTAATCTGTGGCCCTTAATCTCAATCTCCCACAGTTTCAGGACATAAGCAAAATAAAGACAATTTTCTACTAAAGCATAACAACTGTAAGGGGGAATCCTTATTCTCAGCTGAAACTATTTTAGCCTGGTCTTTACTTGCTACATTACTGTTGGCCTTCTGGTCTTCTGAGATCCCAAATCATTCATCAATCTAAGCTTCAGAGTATCATTGCACTTCTCTAGGTAACATCTCCAAACCTTTCTGAACTCCTCCCACCAGCCAATTCCCAAGGCTCCTGAGTCCCATGGTCAGCTAGATCCAGCAATAGCTCCACTACTCTGGTACCAAGATATATCTCAGTTACTTTGCTGTTTTGAGGAGAAATACATAATACCCACAACTTAAAGGAGAAAAGAGAACTGGGAATATAGCTCAGTGGCACAAGCACCCGCCTGCCAAGCTCAGCGTCCTGAGTTTGAGTCCTGGCATGAATGAATGAATGAATGAATGAATGAATGAATGAATGAATGGTTTATTTGGGATCACAGAGTTAGAAGTTTCAGTAGAACTGAAGGTAGAAACAGTATGGTTGAGAGTCTGGCAGAATGAAGTTGCTCATATCCTAGCAACTAGAAAACAGAAAATGAAGGGAGGGCCCAGGTGGGCAGACAGACCCTTCCCAGTGACCCACCCCACCCCATCTTCTAACCAGACTCCACTTCCTAAGAGCAAGGCAGCAGTATTGACCCCAGGATTCAGTCACCTTCCAAAAGCCTGTGGAGAACACAGTTGATCCAAACCATTACACAGTAAACTCAGAAAAGATGCCTATGGCTAAATGAGAAAAAGCGTGGTACAATCAATTTTTAATATCTTCTTAGTAACCTCGTTTAGAGTTGAAGAACATTGTAGATACAGAGATATGAGGCAGAAGGGGAACAGTGTCTGCACAAGTAACACTTTTTCAATATGAATCTGTGTTCACACCTGTTTCCAGAATGCAGCACCCAATATGCCCAGTAGAGTGTGAAGATGGCACTGCAAACTCTCATGTCACTGGGACTTGTTCCTCTTTGGGAGTATCCTGCCACTTCTGTGTCTCAAGCTTCTCAAAGCTTCCGGACTTTCTGCTTCCACATAACCCACTTCACATGTTCCCTAATGTTCTGGAGATCTCTTTAAATTTGTTGTTTGTTCCATTCCTAGAGAATTGGAGCGTCCTGACTGATTAATAAATCTGGCAGAACCACCAATGGCTTTCCACAGAGCACCATCATTCTGCACCTTGGTGCGTACCTGCTACGAGCGTCTCTCTGTTCCTTCACACTCCTGTGCCATCAAGAGTCAAAGCAGTAAAGATAACTTTGTTCTATTTAGAAGAAAATCTTGGTAAGAACCAGTGAGCAAAAGAGCTACTTCCTGCTAACAGCAAGAAACAAGCTGATGAAATGAATTCCTCTAAGTTTGGAGTTCCCTAAGTTTTCACCACAAATTGGTCCTCATTAGCAATGAAAGATTTACTTTGATTTTACATTACTTTTATTTTCTAGTTGTCCATAACTTTAAAAAGGAATATGAATGGTTCCTTTGGAAACTTTAACAGTGTGGCCATTTTTCAGAATCATTGAAAAAAATAGAATTTGGGAATCTTGTGAGCCATTGTGTGTCATGGAGGCTTATAGTAGGCCCAGTGGGTGTTTATAAGAGATGGTGGCTTTAGTGACAGGTTTCAGACCAGCCTATGCACATTTTTAATCTGGAGTCACAGTGGCATAGGTGCCTTGTGCTCAGAATGTGACTTTCTGCAGAGCTTCAGCTGACCTCCTCTTTGGCCTTATAATAGACCAACGGAGCATCCATATCAGTCACATTCTTACTCCTGAGATAGAACACCCAATGCTTGTAACTTAAAGGAAAAGTTTATTTTGGCTCATGGCATCAGAGGGCTGTCAACTGACTCTAAAGCAGGAAGGACACAGTGAAAGGCCCTGAAGGAGGCAAGCTGCTTACCTACAGCAGCCAGGAAGTAGACAGGAGGCAGAAACAGAGACAAGAGGACACACTTCTAGGTCAGATCCCAGTGACCCACCTCTTCCTAACACCCAGGCTCCACCTCTTTATAGTGTCATTAGTTATTAACAAATCAATCAATTAATTCGCCATTTATAGCGACTGCATGAGCCAATAACCTTCCTAAAGCCTCGCCTTGAACATGTGAGCCTTTGGGAGACATTTTAGATCTAAACCAAAAGCGCCAGGACCTTCACAGAGGTGTGGGTTGCCCCTCATTGGAATGGGTCATTTCTTTGGGGACTCCATTGTTCTGGTCAGATGCTAACACAGTGGCTCAGTTACTGAAGAGACATTCTCAGATTATCACAGAAATTTTGTCACCTAGTTTGAAAACAAGCAAATCCTCAGCCATTAAAGCAGTCACTTCTAAAAAGATGTTTCCAGAATGCAGCACCAATATGCCCAAAAATCACATACAAAGAATATCCTCTGCTTCTCCTAGTGCCTGCAATCTTTGCCTTCTTTTGACCATCTACTACACATGATCTAGAAACCCAAGCATCAGAAATTCCCCCCCCCTATCTCCATAGACTGCAATAGGTATAAATTGAGTGGGTGTAACATGGCCTAAATTAATCTGTGGGAAGCAGGTTGTGAGTATGGTCTCCAGTACCAGCAACTCGAAGCTCATAGACAGTAAGCCCTATGGCAGTAGCCCTGAGTAGGGGCCAATGAACATAAGGTGCTCTGCTGTGGTTTCTGTAAGAAAAGGAAACTAGTTGAACTATTCAGTGCAACTGAAAGAATCATAAATGCTGCCTGTGAACTGTTTTCAAGACAGCAAGGTTTCAGAATGCCTATATAATTCTAGCTTTCCATGGATAATGAAGATGATGATCCTGTATCATATGTGACATCAGAAATTTCTTTCTGTACTCAAGACCAGGAAAAGAGCAGTGGAGATCCCAGCCTTAGATCTATGTGGTTCATCTCTCGTTGATTCTGATTGCTTAAATCCACAGAGTGGAGAAACCATACCAAGCAGCCAACATTCTTAAGCCTAGAGGACCACAGCGGCACAGGACTGAGGATGGCTGCATGGGACTATGGGCCTACGGCTCGGAAGAAGTCCTCACTTTCTTTCCTCAGTCAGATGTAAGAGATGTTGCTGGAAGAGGAAAGGTAAATGATGACAGCAAGTGATGGTTATCTTAATCACTTCCCTATACCTGACAGATCCAAGAGAGGTTTATTTTGGCTCATGCTTTATAAGATCCCATCCTTCCATGTTCAGCCAGCATGGTAGAAGGGTCTGATGGAGGAAAGCTGTCACATCATGGCAGCCAGAAAGCAATGAGAAAAGGGTGAGTACAGGGAGGGAGCGAGATCCTCCCAGAGGGCAACTCCACTTCCAACCAGACTCTGCCTCCTAACAGCAGGTCTGCCATGATGCCCCCAAATCCAGTCACCTTCCAGGAGCCACTGTGGGGACACATAGAACTGTGACAGTGGTCCTTCCCCAAGAAAGGTGTAAAGGGGCAAAATTAATCCCAGAGTCATCCAAATACAGATTAAGGTCACAGGTTGTGGGTGGTACAACAGCAAAATCTCTCAAAAGCTGAAACTAAAATTTGCTAGGCTTTTTTCTGATATCACCAAGTTTCTACTTTGGTCTTTGGAAGCACTAAGCTGATTTAATGCCTTAAGAGTAGCTTATTTTGAATCAGATGCAGCTGTGGGGAAAAGTGTGACAATTCTTTACATTCTGAAAGGTGGGCAGATTAGAGTTGGCCTTGAATTTAGTTTTTTTAGGAGACCCTGCAAGATCTACCACCAAGACAACCACAGCTGTAACTCCTGAGGGAAGCTCAATTCCAGTGGGCACCAAGAATTCTCTGGCTAAAGGTGACAAGATGACATAACTGGCAGGAGAGTTTTTAGATACATTATTATTAAAGTTTTTAAATTTTGAACTCCTATGTATAAGAGAATTTGATTTAGCTGACTCCTTTACTGTCTTTGGATTTTAGCGTCCAAATGGATTTAACCTTTCAGCTGTTCTTCTCCCCTAAAAGCTGGGGGGTATTTCTCTTTAGATTTGGGCTACCATTATTGGACAACTTTTTATGCACTTTCCTATGAGCATCTTCTGTGTTGGGATTTAATCTCAATGTAGAACCTGCAGAGCATAATAGACAATGAGGTGGGGGGCATTTGGGGAATGAGAAACGTAATTTTATGCTTTGGTAGAGTAGCCTTTTCATTTTACTTAATAGTTTATTGTTGGATCCATTTCAGAGCCTTCAGAGTGTCCAATTACCCAGCTTCCTCTGACAGCCCCAGGAGATGACAGCCCAAGGCGGGTACTGAGGAGCAATTTCCTCAGTGATGGCAGCTCCGCCTCCAAAAGATGAGGCTCTCCTCTTCCGGGTGCCCATCAACAGCACTAGGTGAGCAGTGGGCAATAGTGAAGGTTTCTGCTTTAAGAAAACTTAAAACTGGAAGATGTAAGTAAGAGGAGCACATTTCTCTAGTCCAGATCCCCTACATACTGCCTGCCCTCTGCATCACAGGTAAAAACCTACATGGTTCTACAGGTCCCACCTTTGGATTTGCTATAAAAAGTATGCTTTTCCAGCTCCTCCCCTGACTTCACCTCTTGGGCTGCAGTAGCTAAGTAGATGCATAAATCTAATTCCACAGTTCATTTCCAGCAAATTCACTAAGTTCCAACCTGGCCTCCTCCATCAGTGTGGACCATCATTTTTTAAAATGGCTGAAAACCCTGGCCAAAGAGAGGCAATCATCTATTAGCCAACCTCAAAGGGCATATTAGCATGCTGAGCCAGGATAATTACATGTTTGAGTCTGTCCTGGGTAACTTTCAGTAGTTTAACAAGACTCTCAAAATTTAAAACTTTTTAAAAAGGGTTGAGCATGAAGCTCCCTCAGTAGCAGGGTCCTCAATTAGATCCTAGTATTGTAAAAAAGTATAAATGGTAATCTCTCAACACGTAATACATAGCACATAACACTTGATTGAAGATCTGACAATCTGACCTTCACTAATTAAGTCAACAATGCAGGGCAATATGCACATTGCTGCATATATATACACTGGTAAAGGACATTCATAGTGACCACTGCTCTCCAAGAACTTTCTAGGCTGGGCCACTGTGACATGATCACTTGCCAACCCATGAACCCACATTTCTTTGTACTAGCAGTCTGCTCTCCTAAGGGCCATCCTTCTCTCCATATGGACTGCAGCCTTGGTGAAATTCCTTGTTTCTTATGCCTTCTGCCTTAAGCTCCTGTAGCCACAACATTGCTTCACCTCACTTGGAACTTCCTTACTCATCATGTTGAGGCCATCCTTAGGCTGAGTTGCTCACCACTGGCAAGGCTCACACCTCAAGTGGATGATTGCTGTGAATGCTGCCTGTGTTGTAGAATGTTTGACAACACTCCTGGTTACTGTCCACTGTCCTAGTTTTGCCATACATACCCTAAAGCAAGGCCTCCCCACCTGAGAATCACTATCAGTAGACAAGAGACCATGCCTTGCAAGGATAGGAACCCTGAGCAGCTGCTCAATGCTTAGTTACATGGACTATGTTAGAAACTGGATGTACCATGAGAGCTAAGCAGCCAATATTTTAGAACTCAATGATTATTGGGCAGGGAGGTCCATTTCCATTACCCCAGAACTCAGGAGTCTGAGGTATCACTGTCACAAATTTGAAGCCAGCCTGGGCTACACTGTGAGTCTAGGGCCATACTAAACTATACAGCAAAGCTGGGCGTGGTGGCACACACCTGTAAGCCCAGCACTCAAGAGGCTGAGGCAGGAGGATCGGTGTGAGTTCGAGACCAGCCTGGGCTACAAAAATGAGCTCAAGGCCAGCCTGAACTGCATAGCGAGACCCTGTCTCAAAAAGATAATATAAGATAAATAAAATAAAACTATGCAGCAAGAACCTGTCTCAAAAAAATGGAACAACTGCAAAGTCAATGCCTGACAGAGATAATTATCCTTTTAAAAGCTCCTAATCCATAAACCAAAATTAACTAAATTAGCTAGAAGATAAAAATCTGTACTTCTTAAAACACCTGAGTGCTGAGCTTACTTTTTTTTTTGCAGGCATAATATTTTCTAATGAAGTATTTTCTATTGCTGCCACAATCTTACTGAATTCTGATTACTGGTCAAAAGACTAAAATTAATAAATTGATGAGACAACAAAATGAAATGGAGTATGCAACTCTACTCAAGTAGAAACAATTTTAGAGAATTTTATTGTCAATTTATCAACACCTATTAGTTTTGTACATTTAGATAAGCTCATTAAGAACATGTAAATTAAATACCATAAAAGTGTACTTTTAATGAAACATTAATGTTTTAATAAGACATGGATATACAAGTTTAGTGGTTGTATTGTAGTTAGAAAATTATATTATGAAAGATACAAAAAAAATCAATAATGCTATTTCTGTTTATTTTTACAATCAGTATGCCATCTTTTACCATTATGGCTTTAAATTTTCATTCTACTCAACAGGTTTCAAAGAATAGTTTATTACATGCCTTAATAAAACATTTAAAATATTTACAAATGCAAAATAGATGTTTCATAACTGAAAAAAGTTCACCTGAGATTCATGATAACATCTGCCTTTCCTTGCTATTCCAAGTTGTTAATGTGGCTGAGTGTCCACATGGAATCTGTGTCACCCACCATATCAACTACACTTAATTCCTTATTTATAATTGGTTAAGCACTAAGCTATGGTAAATTGTTACAAAACTTACAGATGGAAACCAATATTATATTCACATTTGTTTTAAGTATAACAATTTAACAAATTGCTATAGATATAGTATTCAAATAAGAAGTAAAATTTATGGTAATGCTATTTTACATAATACCTTTTTAAAAACTTTGATCAAGCACTGAGAAGGCCAGTTCATAAAACAAGGAACAATGATCACATACATATGAAATATATAAATTGAAAACAACAATTCCAAATTCTGCATGAAGGAAAGGCATACATTGTATACACATAATCCTATCATTTGTCTTCGGCAGCCTCAAAAAAATATTGCCTTGAAACAAATTGTCTTAGAAAAAACTTCTTTAGCAGTTAATGTTAAAATAGGCATAAATGTGTAATGCTATGCAATATATAGAAAACTTCCCCACCTTATGGCCAAATGACAACTATAAAATCTTTTCGTCTATATTACAACTTGAAAATCATGTAGGTATGAGGTAGTGTAGTTATACTTGTATTACATGCTGGCTATTAAAAGTAATGCTAAATTTTAAGAAATATTACCTGTGGCCAATTATCGCATACCATTAAAATGACTCTTAATGCTAAACTGTTTACAGGAAGGGAGAAATATAAAATAGGTGCTTTAAAAATTATACTCAAACTGTGGACACAACTAGGATTTAGCATAAAAGAGTAACTGTTCAAAGCAAATATTTACAGTTTCAATTAAAGCAAAAAAATTACTTAACATCTGCACATACACAAACTGAAGACAGTTGAGTGTACACTGAGGTAGGAAATCAAGGGTTCCATTGGCTTGAAGACTTTACATTTTGTAAACCAGAAAAGTCTTTGTATTATTTTATACTGTGACATTGAAACTTAAAGTTACAAGTATCAAGGAAACAGCTACATGGGGAAATATACAGGTACGCAGAATTATTTTGTAGTATGCGATGCATTCTCATAGAATGATCGCTCTCCCTGACAAATGAAAAGTACTTCTGGAAGCCTCTATGAACCAGTTTTCTCTTCTGATTAAGTCAATAACAGAGATAACAGACAAACACCAACAATATATTAGCAAATCAACTCCCACCCTGCCCCACACCCTGATGAAAAAAAGTAATGTTTAACAAATCACTCTGGAACATTGAGACTGGTCCCCATCCACTGTCAAGGAAAGGTCTTTTGTTTCTGATTCATTTGTACATAATGGGCAGGTGTTTCCCCCCTTCAGTCACGCAGGGCCTTGAATGGAGTCAGGAGCACTCTAGCAAGTATCTTTTCAGTTGTTCGACTTAACAAAATGAAGTACTTTCCATTCCAAATATTATAAATTACCTCCGTGCATCCTCAAACACTGGGTTCTACAAATGAACACAGGCTAAGTGCCCTTCATGTGAAATATCTGAGACCAGAAGTTTCAGATTTCAGATGTTTTCAGATATTTAAATAGATACTGTGGGGACGGATCCCAGGACTGATCCTCACGCACCTGACACACACAGCCCAGGGAAACTGACAGTCTGCCTGTGTGCTGTGGCTGCACCTTGCCAAAGGGGTCCAGTGTAGAATTTCCCACTTGGGGCATCACATGAGAGCTCCAACGTTTGGATTTTGAAGCATTTCAGAATTTATGATTAAGGACGCTAAACCTGCATGTGTTTTTTTGTTTTGTTTAATCACATAGGCCTATAGCTTTCATTTTTTAACCTCAAGTCTGCAATTGAAGATTGGCTAAGAATCATTCCAAAACATTATGGGGCAGGTGCTTAAATTATATATACATTTCATAATAGGATGAAATAAATGCAAAGAATGATTTTTAAATGCCCAAGTTAAAATGATTTATGTGCCTTTATACTAAATTTTAGAAAGGATTAAAATCTGATTTCCAAATGGTACAAATCAATCTTTTCTCACCAACCAGAACAGTCATAGTATATACGCTTTTTCTATAATAATGTTTACAAATCTACCACAAGACTTTAGAAGAGAATGAAAATGAACTGTGCTCCTAGCGTATGCAGGCAATTTTCTTTGCATTAATGTCTGCTTTTCTGGTACCTGTGACACAACGTGTGCTGAGTGGCCTCTGACAATGCTGCCAGATCATGCACTTGGCCCAGTCTTGAGTCTCATTCATGAGTTAAGAATATAAGGAAGCAGCAAGCTCATGACGGGCCCAGATGTGGTAGTGAGGAAAGGAAAAAAAAAAAAAGAAGAAAATGACATGGATCTGCTGTTCATGCACCCAGAAATTGTAGAGTCCATACTGAGGAGGAGAAAAAGCCCCCCTCCTTGGCCAGCCACCTCCCTGTTCACCCAGGGCCCCCAGTGCAGCTGAGGAGTCACAGGGAGCCCAACCCACATCTGGTGTTAGGAGAAGCAGAGGAGCAGAGCTCTGGGGCTCAGGCGTTCAGCTAGGATGATTTTTCATACTGCACCCCTACCTCCGGCGGCTGACACCCTATTTCTGAGTAGACTGGACCTCTAGCAGCATTGTTTTTTAATGTAGTACATGGAAAAATGCTGATTATTAAGGTTCTGCAAGCCATTTCTTTACTGGGAACTATCTGCAGATGCTCCTGGCAAACTGGGTTTGATAACACTGCAGTTTCCACTCCCACAGTAATTTTCAATACTTGGAAGCTACTATTAAGAGATATATTTTAAAACCTAAGTTTTAAGGGCTTACCAGATTTTCACATGTGATTTTTGAAAACCCAGGAGGCAAATCATTTGTGTGTCTCTTTTGGAAATCAGGACTCACTTATGAGAGAAAGAAAAGCTACAAGAGGAAAACAAGATTTTAAACCAAGAAATGACTGTTCTGAGCTTTTAACACAATTTGCCAAAACTTCAGTGGGAAATCCAAGGGGCTGAAGGCGGGGGAAGCAAGCTTACTCATCAGTAGTACATTTATCAGTCATCTGCTGACAGAAATCTGAGATCCCACCACTCTGTCGGCACTGCTCCACAGGCCCCGCCACCTCCGAGGAGGTTGTGGGAGTCGGCTGGGCCTCCCGCACCCCTGCGCAGCCTGGTTCACAGCCTCCTCTCCCACTGGGGGACGGCGTGGCTGGAGGCCAATCTGATAAACTAAAAATTGATCGTAACAGAAGTTCGCCATCGGATGTGCTTTTTCCTTTTTCCGAAATTAAAAATGAAAGTGGGCAATCTGAGGCTGAGTACTTGGCAAGAATTTGTATCTGTTCTTGACTCAGAGCTGCCTCTTCGCAGACTTGCTGGCAAAGGCCCGTCAGGTTCTGTTTTGTCTCACCTAAAGTTGACAAAATGTGATCTCTTTCCTTTAGTAAGTTCTCCTTTTCATTTTGCTGTAAAGGGAAGAAAGAAAAGTGTTTATTACTTCAATTAACATTTCTAAAATGATTGAACACTTGGTATTCACAATATCTTCTCATTAAATTATACCACATGAATTCTTCCCTTCATTCAAGTATGTTAAAAAACAAAGGTTCACATCTATCCAAAACTTAATCTTAAGAGTCAGAATTTCCTGATTTTAGAGGAATGATATGGATACACACAGAATTCTTCAGGCAGATATGGGACAGCACTCCACCACTGTACTTTCCATTTTTTCAAGGAAACACTAAAATATCAAATAATACACAAAGGAGGTTTTGTAATCTCATCAATTTGGGTTTTTGGACAAGAGTTTGCAACAAACTTGTAGTTTTCAGAGCTTTTTGGAGTTGCAGACCACAGATAAAACAAGTGTGAACTTGACATTTAAGACAGACTACAACTAAGTTTTAAGTACAGTGTACACAGCTTAACTACTAAGATACATACCATTGCAGGATTTAACTAATGACTGCTTTCTTGTGCTGGTTATGTTGAATGGTTTCAAATATACAAACGCAGAGATATAATACACCCAATAATTGCTGATGTAAGTAATATTGAGCCTAATATGTAGATAGGAATATGAATTTAACATGTTCCGAGACAGAATGTCACTGGGTGAAGTTACTAAAGTGTGAATTTTCACCTGTACAAGAACATCTACCACTTGACTTTGTTTCAGAAACTTTTCTGATTTCTTGCTTATCACCTATCACTTCTGACTACATGACTTTTTTTACCCTCATCTTTGCTATGCTACCATTTTACTGCTTCACATCTGTCACAAACTAGGAAACCTAATAAACAAGCTATTTAAAGGTGAGAGTAAATAAATGTTGACAAAAGATCAAAGGCTTCTTGTGTGGTATTTATTACAACTGTTTTAAAAAGTCAGAGGTCATGTTTTCTTTGTTTTTTTTTTTTTTCCTTTTAATGTATTTGGTACAGGGCCTCACTTTGCAGCTCAGACTCTTACTTGTTTTCAGCCTCCCCAGCACTGGGATTACAGGTGTGCATCGCCATGCCCAGTCTCGGTGGCTGGCTCAGCACAACATGTGCTGCCCAGAAGCAAACCCTGGTCTCTGTGCTTGCCTAAGCAGGCACTTAGTCTGCTGAGCTATCTTACTAGCCCTTCAGAGGTCATGTTTTGCTTGCTTTCTGCTCATAGGCAGATCTAAAGTTAAACATCCCAGTTAACATTTAGAAGGGTTATTTCCTACTACTAATCTGTAACTTCTATCCTTTCGTCAGTTCAAGCAGAAAAGTAACTAAGGTGGCAATAAGAACTGTGCTTTATGCAAAAGTAACATAGTTTTATACAAAAATAGTCCTATAAAATTAATCCAACTATTGGTAGCTTAAAAATAAAAACTTAAGGCTAATAATTTGAAAAGGTATACAATGAATACAAACAATTTTTACATACAAAGCACTCTCCAATTCGTTATCTATAAAATTGTGTTTCAAAACAGAAATGGATACAAGTCTATAACAAGAGAAAAAGAGGAAGACTAAGATCAATGTTCATTCAGTACAGTTTTCTTATGCAGAATTTGTTACAGTTTTCAGATAAAACAAACCTTAGGAGTAAGAGCATGCCAACATACCCATGCAGCTCATCCTGAGAAGAGGCCTGTTTAATGCAATCTTTATCGTTTTTTTATGAACTCCTGGAAGACTATCCAAATGAAGATGGCAAGAAACAAAATTGCCCAAAGAAAGTGAAAAATATCTTTCTTCCCTTATCGAAGTTAGAATGAATCTATTCTAAATAAACACAGGCAGAATTTTCACTGCTGAGTTGCCCTTTAAATTAAATATGACTAACCAAAGCAAGGAACATGTAAGTTTTTTTCCCCACACACCAGAATCACTACTTAACCTACAGATGCCATGATAATATATACAGTATTTTATGTATCTTTATGTAAATATCCGTATGATCTTTATTCTTGCACCTTCTACTCCACTAAAGGGATGATATCATTTATTAGTATGTCCTGAAAAAGATGGTTTGAGTCTCACAATTAAACAAGAATAACTCAGCAACTCTACCATGATTATTTGTGTAAATTAAATGTTCCCATCTGTTCTTCTGTATTTCAAATTAAATTTTACATGGCTAATTTCACTGATTTTAAAACACACCTTTACTATGCTGTTAGGTTAATAATTCATAGCAACATGAAAACAGTAATCCAATACTTCATGCCTTCACCACCAAAGACATTTCCCAAAAACACTACCACCATCCTGCTTTATATTTCTGCAATGTACTGTATTTCACTGTTTTTCTTTAAAAAAAAAAAAAAAAAGAAGTATTTTTTTAAACTTTATTTATGCAATGGCCAATTCACACTGCCACAGAGTTGGGGCTGGCACAGCATGTGGTGCCAGGAATCAAGCCACGGTACCTGTGGTTCCCTAATCTCACCTAAGCAGGCTCTTTGAACCACTGAGCTATCTTACAGCCCTGTATTTCACTATTCTTATTAAAGCAATAGTGTAACTTTTAGGTTTGAAGTACTGTAGTCACAGGTCTAAAGAAAAGGTGGAGGGGGTAAAATTGACCTAACAATGAATAAAACTGGCACCATTCTGCACTTTATACTAACATAGCAACTTCAAGACCCTCTTTTGAACAGCTAGTGTATAACATTCATTCAAGTATAAGCTCTTAAAAGCAGTTATAAAAATAACTCAGTAAAGACAAGGACCCAAGAATTTCACACCAGATAAGGAGTGACTACTTTAGGATAGAAAGTATTAATTCCTGATAAATGGCCCCTAATGATTTCTTATGACATAAACCTCTGAATAAACAATTCAGAGAAATCCAGAAATAACCCTTAAAAAACATGAACAAAAATGTTTAATTTTACTCATAAAAAAAATACAAATAAAAGTTGCTATGATATGAGATCCCAATTTTTACTGTCAGACTGGAAAAAAGTAATAACAGAAGTGGACAAAAACAAAAAAATCTCTTGTTGAGGCTGATGAGGAGAAAAACTGCAGAAGAGATGGGAAATGGTATGCCCACTAAGGAGAGCGATCTGTTAACAGCTAACAGTATCACACACGCATTTGCGCTTGATCCAACTGTGCCACTTCTAGAAATTTATTCTAAATATGGCTTACCCCAAACACGAACAAGGAATGTACAAAGTCACTCACTGCAGCATCCCAGAGGCCGAGGATTCTGCTCTGAACATTCCACGCACAGCCACAAGTGAACACAGCCAAGCTGCACAAGCATCATCTCCTACACTAAGACAAATGTTCCCTAGAAATCACTTAAATGGAAAGCATAAAATAGCGTTCATAAAGCAGTGTGCATAAATCACTTCTACGTGGCAGGAAGGGTAATAAAAACAATGCACATAGGATATAGTCTGTTTCCAGAAAAAAGCAAATGGATGAAACAATTCACTGATAAGTAGCTATAAACACAGTTTAGGGAGAAAAAGAGATTAATACCTTGAAATTTGCCTTTTAAAAATATATAGTTTCATATAAATTTTTTACATATCTAAAACTTGTTACATAAAAAGAGTAAATCTTACTAAATATAAACAGAAACTAATTATACATCAAGTTGTTACCAAAAAAACTCTTCAAAAAACATCAGACCCCTATGTTTTGGGATATATTTAAGGGCAAAAAAGACAAATCTTAAATTTTGTTCAATCTGCTTAACAGTAACACTGATTATAATTTTGTGACATATATATCTCTCAGGACTAAAGCAAGAAGTGAATATACAAATACAACTATAGCCAAAATACAAATACATGTTTTAAAAGGTGGACAAAAACTTCTATACTGCTAAATCTGAACTGGAAATGTCCATATGAATTCATGATTTTCAACGTATTTTTACTTACATTTATTAATACTATTCATATGTGCACATGCACGTGTGCATATGTGTGCATGTATATGAATATATATACTGAATAACACTGACATGGGCATATATATTCCCCTGCTTAGTCAACTGACAGAACTCAAAGTACAACACTCTGGAAGCAGCTTTGCTTTCCAAAATTCAACACTTGATTCAAGCAAGGAAGAAAACTGGGGTGTTTTGGAGAAATGGGTAATAACAAATCAAGGGATAAAGAGAACCTATGGTAGGAGGCAAGTGCCATAGAACTTTAATGGGGCCACACTGGAAAGACAGGTAATGGTTTAAGGGCCTCTCCTTAGCCAAACTGGAAAAACAGTCATCACCATCAGAAAGCCTAATTATACTACTTCTCATTTTCTCAAGATGAATTAGAAAACAGTCAGTCTATGAGACCACGCTGGTACTTTAGGGTTGCAGGAGGAAGAGCAAAGACACGGGAAAGAAAGCCCACTTAAAGAGGATTGCCAACTAATAAATGTAAAAGAAAGAATAAGAAAAACCATCATAATCTTGACTGTAAAAACCACCAACGTGCTAAAAACCAAAGGATTAGAGCAGTGGTTCTCAACCTGTGGGTAGAGACCCTGGTGGGGGTCAAACGACCAAAACACAGGGGTCACCTAAAGCCATTCTGAATCATAAGTGTAGCAAAATTAGTTTTGAAGTAGCCACCAGAATTATTTTTCGTTTTGGGGCCACCACAACATGAGGAACTGTATTGCGGGGTCACAGCATTAGAAAGGTTGAGAACCACTGGATTAGAGGACTGCGCACACAAAGCGCCTAAAAACACTTCCTTCCTGGGCATTCTCTCATAATTAAGTCATGACTGTGATTTCAAGGACACAAAGATGTAACCTTGAATCTCGGGAAGACAGGCAGGCAGTCCCCACCTACCTGAGGGGCACCCAACATTTCTCAGATGATGTAATCTGAAGGACAGAACTTCACAGAGTGGTCATGCAAACACTTCTGCTTTGTATGAAATACAGGGATAGAGGAATGCATTAAAGCTGTGGCAAGCAATCAAATAACTAGACCTAGACTCTGAAAACATACCAGTGTTTTAGAATGGGTTTAGGTTTAACAAAGTATTGTTTGAATAAGTCTTATTTTTTAAAAGCAACTATAAAAGACATCTTGGGTAAAATCAAGGTAATTTGAAGGACTAAATAAATTGAACTTATTTATTGGCTAAATACATAAGTTAACAATTTGAATTTCTCAGTCTAGACAGATACCACACACAGGGATGTCTATTCTAAAAGATACATTGTAAGCATTTAGGAATGAAGTGCAATAATATGGAACAGCAGACTCTTGCTATCTGATAGTTCGACTTTCTTGGACTGTTTTGTGAGTTTTTTGAAAAATATTAATCTAAGTTATTGCTAAGTTTTCACTATGTCACTGGATTTTAAAGTGCCATACAGTACGTGTATGTTGATAAAATTATGTAGGTTTATGAGTTTAGAAATGGCTAAGAACATCAGAAGTGTTTTTAAAAGTGTGGGAAAGGTTTATAAGAGCGTAGAAAGGGTTTATAAAGTTTTAAAATATATATAAATACTAAAACATAAGGTCTCTACTTTGTTGATTTTCACCTTTCATGGGGTTGCCAGGAATGTAACCTCTGCAATAAGTGAGGGAACACTGTATTTCCAAATGACTCAAAAAATGAGAGCAAGAGAGAGGTAGGATAGCAAGACAGCAGAACAAGACCAACACGAGACAAAGTGTGAGAACCAGACTCAACCAGATGGAGTTCTGAAACTGTAAGGATTGTGCTCATATTTGTCTATGATTTCCTGATATTTAGAAGATTTAACATATAGTGATCAACAGATACTTATAAGGAAAATCGAGAATTATTTTTAAATATCATTCTGTTGTTGTTGTTGTTGAGCCTGGAACAAGTGCTCCAAAGAGCTTCTAAGATTATCTCTCTGGATCCTTGCATCACCCTTGGAGTAGGTATGATTTTTATCCCTGACTTTCTGCTGATGGAATGGGGGTACTAGAGGCTAAGCAACTTCCCAGGCCAGGCAGGCTTTCCAACCATTGGACTCCAAACCTTCTGTCTGGTTTCCACACTCAAGTGCAAGGGTTAATATATTTAACCTTCACCTGGAGAACTGCAATAAAAGGCAGGTCTCCAGATCCTGCTATCTGTAATGACACGAAGGAAGACACTTCTTTAAGAGGCACCTGAGGTTAATGATGCACAGACCATATTTCAGTGTCACTACTCAGGCATATCAAGAAGGATAAAGGGCAGGTTTCAGAAAGGCACCAGGGTATGTTTTGGTAGAGCAACCAGTAGGACATGAATGGTATTGACAGACAAGTTTATGTATTTATTTTTACCATTTTTTGGTACAGGGTCTCACTACACAGAGACTCATAGTGATCTTCCTGTTTTAAGCCTCCCAAGTGCTGGGATTACAGGTGCACACCACCAAGCCCAGTCTCATTTGCCATCTCAGTGCACCCGGGGGTGGGGCCGGCACACTGAAGATGAAACCTTGATCCCTGCATCTGCCTAAGGAGGTGCTTTCATCTGCTGCACTCTCTGGCCAGCCCTTACGCTTATTTTTAATTAAAATGTAGCTTATCTCTTGTTTTTTAATGCATAAAATGTAATTTCTACCACAATCTATAAAACATTAAGGGCAGAAGACTGCTTTATATCTATTCCATCAACAATGGAAAAACAAAGCAGTACCTGAACACCTCAATCCTGAGTGCCGACGCTCTGTTAATATTCTAATTTACGATCACTTATGAAGTTATAATCAACAATATTTGGCACCAAATTTATTTAATTTTGGTAACTAAATAAAAATTAATTTGTCCTTTATCTGAGGGTTACCTTTGCTTGAGGCCAACCTGGGTTCAGAAATATGTATTGTTTTGACATCTAGTCTCCTAAAACCTGACAGAGAATTCTATTTTGACACATGCTTTATAAGACAAACACACTAACAGAAGGTGAATGATTCAACCTTGTTCAAATACTTTATACAAATTAATATTGTCTCCATTATGGTTTATGTCTAATTGTCCCACCAAAGCCTCATACAGTCATGCAGCGGGGACTTCTACTAGAGTTTGCGATTAACTCATGATCCACTGGGATTGTGGGTGATCCACTGGGATTATAGGTCTTAGTACTGCTGGGATTATGGCTGTGAGTGCCTCCCCCACCCTGGGGCAGAGAGCCTGAATGCAGCATAAGAGAGACAGAAAGGTTGCCATCATTGTAGTTCCACTGCCAGGAACTGCTGCCCTCTGCCATGTGCCAGTCTGCATTCAAGCCAGCTGAGTATGGACTGAAACCTTCAGTAACTGAGCTAAATAAACCTTTGCTTCTTTCATTTTGGGTGTATTTGTCCCAGCAATGAGAAGAATCACTGAGACAGTCTCAGTAGCATAAGAACCTGAAAAAGTAAATAAAATCTGAAAGGTCTAATACATACTGTGAAAGGGAAACTGTTCAAAACAAAGGGAAAGAACAACTGGAATGAGGGAAAGGAGAAAAGAAAGGGAAATAATATATATCTTTAGCTTGGATAACTGTACAGCTGATTTCTGCTGGTTGCATTTTTTTTCTTCTTTTTAATATTTTTGGACCAATTTGAAGTCAACAATATGTAGTGTAACAATCATTGTTGAATTCTTACCATCTTGTTTAGTGAAATTCTGTTTTTTTTTTTTTTTTACTATTTGCACTGTTTTTGTACAAAAGTTATGCTATTCTCATATATTATAAATATCCAATCTTTCAAGTAAAATAATGCTGAGTTAATGCTCAATCCCACTCAGTATCATCAATATACCCACCACATATACCTTCAGAAAACTCTGTACAGACTGAAAAAAAATTTAGAAATGTAATTTAGTCACTGAATACAAACTAACAGCTCCTTTTGACTTTCTCAGTAAACAGAGTATGAAAATGCCCTTATACCTCACATTACTAACCCACCCTGCAGACAGTGTAAAATGATTAATCTGTCAATCAAAATATGCATTTCAGGTGTTTTCTGCCTGCGGTCTCAAACGCTATTCTTCTCAAGGCCAGTAGTAAAAAGCTGTAAGATTTCCCTCTATGAAAAGAGCCAACAGACAAAAACTACACCTCAGTAAATACTGTGCTCTCTGCTTAAATATTATCAGACTAAGGTTATAAATACAGTGAATTTACTGTATTTGCATGTTAATGTTTAATTACAAAGCAGTTTCCTTTAAGTCGGTTGGCTAAAATCCTACGTAGCCCATAAAGACTGGAAACACTGCTTATCCACAGGTCACACTTTCAAAAAGTACCGTATACATATTTTTAAAAAGAATATCACCCATATTCTTCTACATTGTCAACACCCTACGTTATTGCTTAAGGACAAAAGTGTGCTTTTACTTCCTCTTGGTTCTTCTCTTTTAACCAAAGCCAAGATCTGTGACACCCACAGCCCAAGCAGAATCCTACAGTAAGTACAGTTCTATGTCATTTAATGAGGGCTATACTCCGAGAAGTGCAATGGGCAGTGATTGTGCCACTGTGAAGGCAG
Organism: Myocastor coypus; assembly: GCA_004027025.1. Lineage (NCBI taxonomy): Eukaryota > Metazoa > Chordata > Mammalia > Rodentia > Myocastoridae > Myocastor > Myocastor coypus. The sequence goes on from PVJA010008308.1 coordinate 54,276, forward strand.
CTCGCGGCCATCCGTACAGTCTCGTTTCTAGGCCACGACCCGCACTGCGCAGCCTATTACTGTACTGAGCGCTGCAATACTCTGGTATTGTCCTGGTAAGGATTTGTATAGTCAGACCTATCTTGACATAGGAAAGGCGCAGTAAGATCAAGTACATAAGACTCTGACTCACTAGAGAGCTCAGAAGACTCTCAATTTCCCTGGTTAAGTGAATTAGAACAGAATATGAAGGCCCGGGACATTAGTGTATACCCCTGTAAACAACTGGATGCACAGAGTACACTAAACATAAAGGGTATTTTTCTTCCTTCAAGAATAAACTCTGGCTTATTGCAACTTTTTTCTTTTAAATTTTAATTTTTTACATTTGCCTCTTTTGTAATAAGGTTTACCTCAAAATAAAAACATGCTGTGAAACTATACACAAGTACTTTTTCAGGGACAGGGGTGGGGGAAAGGGGCATAGTACTGGGGATAGAACCCAGGGCTTCAGAACCACTAAGCTACATTCCAATTCTGTTATTTTTTATTTTGGGATAGGATCTCACTAGGTTGCTAGGATGCCCAGGCTGGGTGGAACTTAAGATCCTCTTGCCTCAGCCTTCCAGGGTGTTGGCATTTTAGGTACTTGCTATCATCTTAGCTGCCACGGTACATTCTCATTTTCTAACTATTCTCTAGTTTTTTTTTTTTTAGCTTCTTAAAGTTTTTGTTAAAAACTAAAACACCATTTTGTAAGCCTAAATCTGTCACTGACAAGGCACAGCATAATGCAGCACTGTATTTTAAGCACCAAATTATATTACTTCTGGCTCTTCTGGCTGGTAAGTGGTACACTTTCAACTTGCTTTAGTCTGAGAAAGACATCTGTGGTGGGACAGAAATCCACAGTTTGCTCTTTGCACTCTGCAATTGAGTTTGCCTATATAAATGAGTATAACTAAAAGCTCCGTGAAGGACTGAGGAGTCTGAAAAAGTCAGAAGAGGAAAAAGTCACTACGACACGCAAACTACAAAGTGACCTCTGCAGGGGCTGCTGTAAGAGGCCAAGACCTCTAATCATGGTGAAACAGACTTCACCAGCAGTCTGCTCTTCACCAGCAGAAAGGAGGCTCCTGACTCTGCTGCTCTGTGCTTCTACTCTTCAGTCAGGAAAATGAACGCCTGAGCCTAATTATGCCAATTAGTTGCTCTCCTCCTTGGGAATCAGAAGTGACTCAAAATGGAGTCCCTGTCTGCACTGTTCCCAGCAGACAAGTGAAACCATTCAGGAGCTGTGCAGTCACCTGCCCACAGAGCAGAGAGGCACACAGGGTGCAGCGGGTGGCAGGCACACAGGCAGCCAAGGGAGCAGAGTCCCTGGGCTCCCTGAAGTCTTCCTTCCACTGTCTTCTCCATGTGCTTAGCCAGGCCCAGCTCTGCTCTACAGCTTCTCAGCAAGACACACAGACCTCTCTGCAACAGTCTTTCATTCAATCTTAGGTAGGTCCTGCTTCTTGAACCCAAAGAATACAAATTAACACAACACATAAAAAGGGTACTGACACTCCGGTAGTGGTTCATGAAAACTGCTGAAAAACCAACTACTCTGTGTTGGAAAGTTAAGCAGTATTCTACTGGCCATATGAGAGAATCCTTATTAGGATGATGGGTAGTGTATAGGTGAGCCCAACACTAAAGTGGGAAGGAAGCCCCCCAAGAGAAAACTGAACACTGGTAAACAGCAATGTGGCCATAATAAGAAGTGCATGGTATTTCCTGGGTGCTTAACCTGTGCCAGACATTGTTACACATTACTTAAACATATTAACTCATTCGCTCTTCATAAATGAGCACCTTCACTGGAAACAAGGAAATATTATCTCACAGATGAAAAATGTGAGGCACACAGAAATCACACAGTTTACTCAGAGGTACTAAATATTTGTGACCATATTCCATGCTTTTAACCACTGTATCTCTGCCTCTCTGCTGAAGTAAAAGCAGAAGACATAAGAGCCCAAAAGACAATAGCAATTCCCCTTCATCCTAAACAGCTAAAAATAGTAGCTATTCAGCAGCCATTGTCTTTCTTCAATCAAAAAATATAAATGTGGGATGACTCAGTGGTCTAAAGTGCCTGCTTGGGAAAGCTTGGGCGGCTTCAGGGACCGTGGTTCAATCCCTGGCACCACATGCTGCGCCAGCCCTGCCCTCAGGGCAGGCTGAGCCGGCCATAAAAATGAGTGAATAAACAAACACAGGTTCTAAAACAAGAAAAAATAAATAAATTAATTAATTAATTAAAATATATATATATATATATATATATATATATATATATATGAGACCTTTGAGCCAGGAAGTGTCTAAAGTGTAATAGTTCCTCAGAAATATACCAGTTGAGTAAATATATATAAAATAAAGTTAAGGTAAACCAACTCTTTATCTTGATCAGTGTTTTATTTGCAGGACAGTAAGAAAATGATTAATTCTATTGACAGCTATAAATTATAACTAGCTAAGGGAAAAGACAGTGTCTTACAGTTGTAAGACACAGAAAACTCTAACAGCTCAATTTTATGCCAACTTCAAGTAGTTCCACATAATCCAACAGTATGAAAGCACATGTAGAACATAACTACCATTTCTGTTAAAAATGTTATATTCCCCCTATATGCAGGGAAGTTTTTCATTCAAAGTTAATAAAGAATACTAGGGATGGGGAGATAGCTCAATGGTCTAAGCACCTGTCTGTTAATCACAAGGACCTGAATTTGATCCCTGGTACTACATACCATGCCTGCTCAGGGAGCATCATGCTGATCACTGAAACTGGGCATAGTGGCACATGCCTATAATCCAGTCCTGGGGAGGCTGAGACAGGAAGATCACTACAAGTTTGAACTACATAGTGAAACCCTGCATCAGATACATAAATAAATAAAATTTAAAGAAAAAAGAATACTAATGGTTAAAGGTATAACTGATACACAGTACAAAAGCACTAAGTATAGCTGAACATTCAAAATGTCCCCTTTAGGGGGCTGGGGAGATAGCTCCGAGGCACAAGTGCCTGCTGGGCAAGTGCAAGGTCGCGAGTTCGAACCCTGGTCCCACACACAAAAAAAAAAAAAAAAAAAATACTGACTCCTTGATACCGATTTGGTGTGGATTTCAAAATGTCCCCTTTGGTTGGAGCAACTTTAATTATTCAAAAGTTTCACACAGAGCAAGGTTTGGTGGTGCATGGCTACCGTCATGCCACTCTGGGAAGCTGAGGCAGGAAGAAATAAGGTTTGAACCCCAATGTGGACAACTTAATAACTTAGAAAAACCTTGTTTCAAACTTTAAAAAATAATAGGGGTGTGGGATATAGTTTAGGTTGAAGGTCCTGAGTTCAATCCCCAGTACTGGAGAAAAAACACAGGTTTCTTTTACGTATTTCTCATGTCTACATTTATAAAACACCTGGTTTCCTCATCTTTTTGCATAGCTATACCTCATCTTTTTGCCAAAAGTACACACATAAAACACAGTAAGATTTTATTTTTGATTTTTCCTGAAGGTATTTAAAGGCATGATTTCATTGCTTAATGCCATTCACGCTCATGCTACACATCTTTTCAGGGATAATTAACGAAGTCACACAAGTGAATATGCAAGGAATGTCTTTACTACTTCTATGCTGTTTCCCTGTTGCTTGATTTTGCTTGACCCACAGTTTTTGCCCTTAGCTGGGCTGCACCATCACAGCTACTCTTTCATATACTGTTTCCTTCCACCAAACATTAAGGAAAGTAAATGCAAGTTAAACTATTTTTCAGTTAACTTATTCAATAATCAAGCACTGTTCTCAACTACGACCTCATTTGATCTTCTATCCCCTATTACCATATCCTATCAGAATTTTCTTCTTTTGATGAAAGACAGGTTGATCTGTTAACCTTTGTCATCCAAAACAGGTAATTCAGTTCACTTCATTTAGACTACTAAAGACTACCCAATATAGACTTATCACCAAGACATTAAAATGCTTTCTAATTTCTTTTATCTTTATGTAACCACTACAATCATTAGTTTAAAAATAATTTTTTAAGAAATGTATCCAGAGTTAAAAGAACTAGGATGTGTTATATTCATATACTGACTTCCCATGATGACTATAATCGTTATGTAATGCAAACATGTACTAATATTTAAATGTATTTGGTACAGGCTCTCACTACACGACTTGTGGACTCATAGTGATCCTCCTATTTTCAGCTCCTTGAGCACTGGGATTTCAGGTGTGTGCCACCATGCCTGGAGGAGGTGGCTGGCTCAGCATGCCCTGGGACGGGCCAGCACAGCATGTGGTGCCTATGACTGAACCCCTGGTTCCTGAGTTTGCCTAAGCAGGCACTTAATCTGCTGAGCTATTTTACCAGCCCTCTAATAAAATTTTTAAGCTTTTTAAAAGCTCACATAAGTCAGTAAAAACCGTATTTTTCTTATTCTTTCTGAAAGTAGCATGTAATTTATCTTAAAACAGTAACTTACATTTTTAAATTAATATGTAATTGTGTATTAACTCACACCTAGGAATTGAAATAGCAATTTCCTCTATTAAAAAAAAAAAAAAAACCAAAGTTTAAGAATTTAAATAACAATGAGAAACATGTACTTACCAGCTTCTCAATTTCCGATTCGAGATTTTGTATACAGTCAAGTTTTCTCTTCCGACAGCGCTGTGCAGCAATTCTATTTTTACTTCTCCTGCGAATGTCATGGATACAATCTAGCTGTTCAGGGGTCAGTTTGTGCATTTTTAGCAAGGACTGAAAATCATTTCGAGACAGCGAAATTATTCGTTGTGCATTAAATGGCAGTTTTACCTACAAGGTGAAATAAACATGAATAATTGCTATTTTACAATTACACTTAAACCTAGGAAAATAAAAAACATCACATTTTTATCAAAGAGTTTACATTTTTTAAATGGTCCCTATTCCCAGTTTTTATACGATCCATTATAAAACTAATAGTAAATATCTAGCCTGCGAGAGGCTTCAGAAGATAGACTGAGAAGCAATATCTTTCATCAAAGCAGATATAAGAAAATGAAATGACAGAATATATGATATTTTACTATTGCACATAAATACCCTTCAGAGTTCTTTAAGTTTCTAAAGTATTTAATGTTTTTTCTCAATCAAAAACAAAATCCATTTGTCTTTAAATATTACTATGTGATACTGTTTATTGTTGGTATAATTTATGCTAGGAACTTCTAAATCACTTCAGAAAATGTATTTTTCAATCAATAAAATGATAGCTTTATATATATTTCATTTTTAAAGCTACATATTATACTTGCCAGCATAGAAAAAAAAAACCTGGCTGTATTAATATTTTAGAGTGACTTTCAATCTACTTTTAGAAAAAGGAAAAGATACCTTTCCTTTTAAATAAGAAAATATTGGAGTTTAATCATATTACCAAAAACACAAAAGAAATACTGGTCAATTAGTCTGGTAACTTCATTAGGCTGCAATCAAGACTACAGAAATTCTCAGACAAAACACCTTAGTACTGTTATTTTTAATACTACTTTACAGTATAACTTTAACATGTAAAGTTTTAAACATGTAAATATCTATTTTAAATTAATAAAAAATTAATATTATCTACATATTTTTAAATTAAATCACCAATCTACTTCCAGAGATAAAAAGAAACAGTCACTTTCAACTTACTTCATCTAATAGCTAGCTACAAAACCAAAGAAAATACTGAGGAATGAGAAGTGGAAAAAGTTTGGAATTGGAATCAGTCTCTCAGAGGGATACTTATATTTCCATACTCACGGAAGCACTGCTCACAATAACTGAGATATAGGAACAAACTCAACACCCAGACACAAAGGAATCAGAAAAATGTAGTGTCTATCACAATAGGTGAACCTGGAGAGCATCACCCTGAAACTGGCTAAATAAAAAAAATCCCACATGATCATAACAATGAGACCTATAAATGAGTTACTAAAAATAGTCACTCCTAAAAACAGAATGGAAGAGTGACACAGGGGCAGAAAGAAGAAAAATAAAGAGTTACTTTTCAATGAACAAAACTTCATTTGTCTCAGTTCCAGGGACCTTCACACAATATTATGCTTGGAGTTAATGTTCTCTATGTGCACTTCAAATTTTGTTACAAGGATAGCTCTTACATTAGCATAATAAAGTGCAAAGAAAGAAAAAATGTGAGATTTTTAAAAATTGTAAAAAGAAAGTACTAGTTCCAATTATAAAGAGAATTCAACTTGAAAAACAAAATTCCAATTTTTAAATATCACATTTACACTGGGGCTGTTAATTCACAGGTCTTTCTGTCAGCTTGACCTACTGGTGATACATGCATCACTGTCCAATGAGTGGTTTATTAGTTTTATTAGAAAAAGACTGATTGGGGCTGGGGAGATAGCTCCTTGGCACAAGTGCCTGCCTGGCAACTGTAATGGTCATGAGTTCAAACCCAGTCCCACAAAAAAAAAAAAAAAAAAAGACTGATAAAAGTGATTAGATCCATTTGTACCACTGATGAGATCGTCATACATGTACCACGAGTGATTCAAACTGGTGGGAACACATTAAAAAGAGAATAGGCCTTTGTATGGGATATATTTTATTTTTTTTATTTTTTTTTTATTTTATTATTATTATTTTTTTTTTTTTTGTCTTTTTGAGACAGGGTCTCGTTATGCAGTTCAGGCTGACCTTGAGCTCACTTTTGTAGCCCAGGTTGGTCTCGAACTTGCACTGATCCACCTGCCTCAGCCTCCCAAGTGCTGGGATTACAGGCATGCGCCACCACACCCGGCTTGTATGGGATATATTTTAGTATTTTATAAAAAGCAGCTATTAGATACAAACTTTTATATATCAAGTACCCAGGAATAATTAATAAAATACTAGTTCCATGTTAAGATATTTGTTAAACTAAAAGTTAAGTGGAAAAAGGAAAAAGAGGGTGAGGTTCAAAAAAAAAAAAAAGCAATGGTCATGAAAAAATAGGTCCAAGAAAACTTTATGTTAAAAGCCACATTTCTATGATTAGTCACTGCCAAACAATTGCTCAGTGACTAATCCCAGGTCCAGAGGTCCTTGTGGCAATGAGTAATCCTCAATATATGATACTTTTTACCAGGAGTTGTTCCAGTAATGATGAAGGAATCATGATTCTTTTTCCTCCTGGGACACAACATTTGACTTAAACAGTTATACACCCAGTGTGTGACTCTTCCATGGTTGATAGAAACAAACCTGCTCAAAATATACAAATTCAGAAGTCTTTCGAACTGCATCTAACTCTTCTGGTATTTGTCACATGGTCTTGTAATTATCAGTGTCTGAGTTCCTCCTCCCTGTCTGGGCCTGCTCACATCCCTAGTGGTACAGTGGGAGCTGACTCAGTAAATCCTGACTAGTGGTTGCTGAGACAATGAATTAAGAATATACCCCTGCTTACCTCACATTCCTGTTCTCTGGCTGAGCAAGATTCACTGTCACCTTCTGTGTCTGTCTCAGAGTCATCGCCCAGGCTAATCACACAAGCATATGGACAAGGTTCCTGCTGTTCCGAAACATAACTGTCGTTGCCAATTTCCAAACTGCTTGAACACCCTTCAGTGTTCAGAGTACTCATAAAAGGGCAGCTGACAGAACTTAATGTTGTAAAAGTCCTCTGACCCGGTTCTGGGCTCTCACTGATCCTGATACCTAACCAGGGACATTCAGACCGTTTCTGAGAGTAGATCTGCTCTGAGCCATCTTTGGCCACAGCAGGTGATAACTGCATTTGGCAAGGGGTATCGGTACTGCAAATGTCACTCCAGAAGCCTTTTGCTAGGTGCTCCGCTACTTCTCGCTCCACACTACTCCTATCACTGGGTGCAAGGCTGCTGTCTTCCTTGGAGCCTGAGTCATCTTTCAAATGTAAATCTTGACTTTCACCAAACGTTTTTTCTTCTGAAACGCCTGTACCTGACAAAGTTTGTTCAGTTTTCACTGGTGCGCCTTGCATACCAGCAAAATTCAAGTCACTGTATTGGTCGTATGAGTGTAAAAGAGACAAAGAGTAGAGCCCATGAGGGTCTGCAGAACTGTGGGGGAAATGAGTCACGTCCGCATTTTCTGAGACCTGAGAAGTAGGTTCTTTCTTCGTTGCCTCATGTTCCACTGATTCTTCACATTTCAAAATCACCTGCAAATCTGCACAATCCTGAACTCCGCCTAGACTCTCGTTCTCAGCTGTCTCACTTGGCTGAACGGAAGCAGCTTGAACGTCCCTGACACCAGATTCCACAGCTCGGACACGGTCAGTTCCAAATGCCTTTTGGAACTTTCTGTACTTGGGGCATAAAGATGGCAAAGCCTGAGCAGCATTCTTCTCCATGCACATAGATTCATATGTTTGGCTGGCACTGTCTTGTAAAGGTAGTGATGTTTTTACATTTTCTTGATACCTTTGGAGTTTACAATGAGGAGTCTGAACATTTTTATCTTCTAGAAATTCCTCTACTTCATCAATTTCTAGATCCTTCTGGTCCGAAAGTGAAAATTTATGGTCTGCTTTCTGACAATGTGATGGAAAGCACTTTTTTCTTGTGCATTCTTGCTGGTCTGCAGTGGAGTCTAAAAATTTGCATTTGAGAAACTGAAAGCAGGATTCCTCAATATTGTGTACACTTAAAAATTCCACACACTTGCACACTTCATCCACATTGTCTTTACTTAATATTAGTTTAGCTGTATAGGCAAACTGAATTAAAGGTTCAAATCCTTTAACCGTCACCTGTTAATATGCAAAATAAAAAACAAAAATTACTTAAAAACTCTCCAGTAGGTGAAAACAAGAGAAGTGGAAAGGGAGTCAACAGATGTACAATGTATTTGTAACAATTATAGAAAGAAAAGTATTTTTCTAGGAAATGTAAAACTAAGGGAGGCTAGATGTACATGTTTCCCACACCCTATCTACTGGAAATATGCCCTCTACTTTATAGATCTCGCTCAATCACATGAGTGATGGCTACTCACAAGAACCAGACAATTCTCTGATAATAGAGGAAATAAACCATCTAACAAATGAAATAGGATTTACTCTGCATATCTCCTGCTAGTCCAGTTCCACATGGTCAAGCAACCAACTGCTACAAACTTCGAACAGTGGAATTCTTATAAATAAACACAATGAAGTAAAACATACAGAACTCTTGATTCATGCACAGTAAGGTAAAAACACTGCATCTCATGCCAAAAATATCTAGTAATAAAATTTTAAGACTCAGATTTTAAAAGTGATCTAGCTGAAGTTCTAAAGATCACATCTCGGTTCTGCATCTGCATGGAATCTATGTGATGAAGCCTGAGGCAGGAACCTGCACAGAGCACCTGCCTCTGCAAGGGGAGAGCAAATGGAACACGCCCTGTGCAGAGAAGCTTCCTTCTGGGTTACTTGACAATGTTAATTTTAAAACACAGAGTTCTAATAGGAGTGATCAAATATTTTTTAAATTTAATTTGTGACTTTTTAAAACTCATACTATGCTTTGCATATTTAACTTTTAAATGGCTAAAATAAAAATAGTGATAGCACCAAATGCTACACAGAAAAACTGGATCACTCACATAGTGCCAGTGAGAACATGAAATGGCACAGTCACTTTGAATAACACTCTGGTACTTTCATGTAAAACTAAAATACAGCTGCCATATAACCGGCAATAGCACTCTTCATCCTCTCTAAGAAATGAAAACTTCTATTCACACAAAAAGCTCTACACAAATGTTCACAGTAATTTCATTGGGTATAGTCAAAAGCTATAATTAGTTTCATCTCCTTTAACATATCAATGTTAAAAACCAAAGAAAACACATTGATTCTTTAATATTATCAACTACTCAGCAATGAAAGGGACAACTCTTGGGTAAATCTCAATGGAAAAAAGTCAATCCCAAAAGGTGATATATAAGTCCATTTACATAACATTTCTGACATGAGAAGACTTAAGAAAAGGACAGATGAGTGGCTGCTGACAATCAGTAGAAAGACAGTAAGGGAATAAAGGACAGGGCGAAAAGGAAGCAGACATGATTACAACAGGCAACACCACTGTTATGGTTTATGTCTAGTTGTCCCCCCAAAGCCTCATGGAGTCATTGGGCGGGGACTGCTAGAGTTTGAGACTTGATCCTTGATCCCTGGGATTATGGGTTTTAGTACTGATGGGATTATGGGTGGAAGTACTTCTGGGATTATGGGTGTAGCCTA
>PVJA010008309.1:5854-65030 GCA_004027025.1 Myocastor coypus
AAAAAAAAAAAAAAAAAAAAAAAAAAAAAAAAAAAAAAAAAAAAAAAAAAAAAAAAAAAAAAAAAAAAAAAAAAAAAAAAAAAAAAAAAAAAAAAAAAGGCTAAAAACATTCTAAACCCAGAAGCAAGAAAGAAATATGTAGGGGAAAAAAACTGCTAAATGAAGTACTAGAGCAGGGCCAGGGAGATAGCTCAGCAGACTAAGTGCTTGTCTGGCAAGTGCAAGGCTCTCAGTTCAATCCCCGGTACTACAAAAAATAAAAAAAGTACCACCTTTGAAGTACTAGAGCAGAAGACTATAGGTCAAAAATTGGTGGGATGCTGATGAGAATATTCCTTTAAACATGTTAGGGACAAATACTGAAAACAAAAAGGCAATGTTTCAACTTCAAAAGATAAAAGACATGGTGTAAGTCCAAGGAAACAAGGAAAGATATATGTAGCACAGATAGCAATAAAGAACAGAAAACAGAAAAGAAAAAAAAAAATCAAGAGAAAACAATTAGATCTTTGAAGAAAATATCAAAATGACAGGCTATTATACTAGGGCAGTGGTGGCAAACCCACTGAACTTGTGCCACAGTAGGCTGTTATCACTGAAAGCTCTAGAAGGCTCACCACTGGGGCTGGGAAGATTGTTCGGCAGTCCAAATGCCTGCCTGGCAAGCGGAAGAACCTGGGTTTGATCCCCAGTACCACATGCTTAGCCAGCCCCAGAACCAGGTGTGATGGTGCACATCTGTAATCCCAGCACTGGGGAGGCACAGGATCACTATAAGTCCGAGCTGTGTAGCAAGAACCTGTACCAAATATACAAACAAACTGTTGTATGTTGAGTCGGTGCCTAAAGAAAGGAGAAGACCCAATGAAGGCAGTTTCACAAGACTCACTGAGATTTGTCCCTCAGTGAGCACAGAACCCCAGAAGCAACTGAGCTTCATTTCGGGCTAGTGAATGTGATCTCAGGCATAAAGGCTTTAGCACAGAAGGACCACATCCTCTATTGACTTTCACCTTTTCCTTATCACTAGGTTCATATAGATGTTAACTGTTAACACTCCAAGCAAGGGAGGGAGCAACAAACAGGGAGCCAGCAGGTAAAGCTGTTATCTGCCTCCTGGAATCCCAGCTTTCCAGGATTCCCAAGTAACAGACTACAGCTGTCCCTGGTCTTTGTTTATTGCTCTCTGCTTCTTGAAACGCTAATTAGGCTTTTGTCTCTACACAAACAACAAACAAACAAAAATATATAATGTCCGCAATCACTGAATACGGGTAACAAAAGGCAGGCAACTGGAACAGAATACTGCCAACTTGTACATTGGTATTAAATTACTCTCCCCACTGACACAAGTATGAAGTCTTTTAAAGGTAGCCTACAAACAAAATGCTAAGTCAATGCCTGTGAAATGAATGAATGTCAACCCTTTTTCAAGGCATCTGAAACCTCATTAGCTGCTTAAAATTCACTTTTGTAACTATTTAGGAGCTAAAGTAAAATGATATTTTTATAACAGTCTCCACTTGACACATGGTTTTATTTTCCACAGGTTCAGGGTCAACCATGGACTAAAAATATTAAATGGACCATTCCAGAAACAGTAAAATTCAAATCGTACATCATTCTGAATAGTACAATGAAATCACATGCTGTTTCTTCTTTATCCTAGATGGACATGAACATGCCTTTATGTAGCATACCTATGCCATATACTCTACTCAGCTGTTAGCCCTCTAAGGTATCACAGCCACAATAACAGGATCTGAGTGTCAATATTCAAATAACCCTTGTTTTATTTAATGATGGACCCACAGTACAAGAGCAGCAATAATGCTAACAGCTCAGATACACCAAAGCAAAGCTATTTTAAAGTGAAGAAATTCTCAGTAAGGATAGAAAAAAGCTCTATGATAAGGCTGTAAAGATCTACACCATTAACAAACCTAACCATGAAATTGTGAAGAAATAAGAAATGCCATGCTAGTTTTGCTGTTGTCTGAACTGTTAAAAACTATAGGCATAATACAAGGCACTAAATTATTGCACTCAGGACCATGTAAAGTTTTAGGTAGCTTAGAATTTACTCTTTAAAGATAAGGAAGGACTTCAGCAAATTTATATGTAAAATTTGAAACATAAACCAATGCTATTTTGAAAGAAAATACACATCTAAATAAATACAGGAAAGACTAAGGAATAGGTAACAACTACACACTAGGCTGACTGTCTAAATGAGAATTAAAGAATGAGTCTGAAGATAAAAAGAAAAAGGGTAACAATACAAAACAGAATAACAAAGAGACCAAAGCAAAATGTAGTGTAAGTTACTTTTACAAATAAGATAAGCTTGAAGTTAAAAAAAAAAAAAAAAAAAACTTGCCCAAAATCATTTTTTAACTATGCACTTTGATTTCCCTTCATAGTGTATAATCTTTTCATATTGCTACATTTCATGTTTAGCAATTTCTTGTCAACAGATAAATGAAAAGACAGTTGAGAAAATAACACTGATCCACTCACTGGTCTTGCTGATACTAGTCAAGGCCAGTTGCACTGTAAAAAAAAATACAAGAACTATCAAAAAGCAGTACTTTATTGTAATAGTGAAAGGGATAATAGGAAAGCACTGTGGCTGTGGCTAGGGCAGACTTCAGAGTCAAAAACTCAAATTTCTATCTCAGGTTCTCCATTTATTCGAGTATCACCTTCAGCTAGTATTACAATCTTGGGTAGGTAATAAAATCAATATGCCTCAACACATGGAACTACTATGATGAAATAAAATAAATGCCTGCATTATGCTGTCTAGGATACTGCCCTTTTTACATACTTTTACTTCCCAGATTTCACAGTATGTTAAGAGCTCAGCCTGTAGAAATCTAGTTGTTGTCCTCATTATAACACAGATCTGTTATGTTATGGCAAAATTTATCCTTTTTTTTATTTTCCTACAGTTTGCCTTGTCAAATTAACACATTTCTGTTGCTTATCTCTTTCTCTCTTTTGTGGGTCTCTTGATATGCTTCTTCTACTCACTATTTAAATTCTGATGTCCTCAGGGTGCTGTTCTGGGTCTTGCCTTTATAATCTACAGGAAAAATTTCATCTACTTTCATGGGTTTTAACTCACGACTATCAAAAACTTTACTTTCTGCTCTTATGATCTCCTCCGGTCTGTTTTATTCTTTCAAAGTCTTCAATGAATTATGAATTAATACCAAGAATACATAAAAAAAACATTTGAATTTCCCACCATGTCTGAAAAACATGAGACTACTCCCTTCCTTAACTTTCCCCTCTTCAATTCTGGTTTACTTCAAATTTCTTTAATGCATTTTTTTTTAAATATATATTATGGTCAGCTCAGCTCACCCTGGAGTTGGGGCTGGTGCAGCATGTGGTGCTAGGGAATGAACCACGGTCCCTGTGTTGCCTAAACTTTCCTAAACAGGTGCTTTAGGCTGCTGAACCATCTCACCAGCCCTTTAATGCATTTCTTAAACATCACTGTGTCTGCCTTCACTCAAACCTTTTCTTACCTACTGTCTCACTCTTCTGTTATGGGACAAAATACCCAACATTCAAAATGAAGAAAAGAAAGGTTTATTCAGCTCACAATTTGTGGTGATGTCAGTCCGTACTTGGCTGGCTCTAAAGCAGAGTGGCACATGACAGAGAGCAACCTTTTAAGGCAGAGGCAAAGATCAAGAGAGTAAAGGGAATGGTGGCAGCTCAGGCAGCTAACTAGCCTCTCTCCCCTCTTACTTGCCCAAAAGCAGGTGCAACATCCACAGCCACAATAATCACAAACTCCAGAAGCTGCCCTATGACTGCATAAGCCTTTGGGGGGACACCTATAGCCAAACCATAACATCTACTGTAATAGATCTCCCTAATTTGTACCTTGCTACCTCTGTAAATCAATCCTTCACACCACTGTGAAGAGTCTAATACTAATACTTCTTGCTTAATACCTTTTGTAGACTCCATTATCTATATGATTAAACTCAACCTTTTCTCTAAATATTAAGCATCTCTAAAATTGTGTAAGTTTTCAGCTTTGTATTTCCTGCCACTCCCTATTACTTACTTCATGCTGCAGTGATGCAAAACTACCTGTAGCTATTCCATGAACAAAGATCTTGCTTCCCCATAGTTCTAAGTCTCTGTCTCATGCTATTCCCTCTTCCAAAAAATGTTCTGCCTCTGTTCTCCCTATCATCTAAAACCTGAACAGTCTTCACCACTTTGCTTTTCTCTATGGGCAAAAAATAGCTAGGGTTTAGGAGACCTTCCTTATTTGAACACATTGGTGGTTTGCTGGCTTCTGCTAATCCTCATAACCCTCTAGATATCTCTACCTTACCACCTACTACACACTATGAACCAAAATTAACTGCTGGTTTTTACGTAAGACTAAGTAATTCCAGGACATAAAACTTACTGCTCTGCTCTCAGCACACTGAGTTATTGCTTTTGATTATGAACTGGAACAGCTTTTGATGAGAGCTTGAAAAGTCAATGTCCAGGGGCCAGGGAAATAGTTCTATGGCACAAGTACCTGCCTGGCAAGTACATGGTTGTGAGTTCAAACCCTGTTACCAAAAAAAAAAAGAAAGAAAGAAAGAAAGAAAGAAAGAAAGAAGAAAAGAAAAGAAAAATGAGTGTCCAGTAATCAGAAAATACCTTCTGGTAATAGAAATGAATGGGGAAATAAAAAATTATTTCTCAAACCTAAGCACCAGTCAGCCATTCAAATAGAAAGGTGTAGGTTACAGTATTAGTGAAAATTAAAGGAGTTTTTGAACAATACTGACTGGGGTAAAATTACAGTAATTCTATTAAATATTGAAGGATGTGTAAGAAACAGGTAAAAACTATGAAAACCATTTTGGTCAAACATTGCTAATGAGACAAGTCCCAAAGATGACCAGGCCTTGAGTGGTTTTGTATAAGCACCCTATTTTCTTTCAGTCATGTTTTACTAAAACTAAGATGTTCTTTAATATAGTATTTGTTTGGGGATCTTTTAAAGTTGCTTCTCTTCTGCTTGACCTGTCTGCTAAAAGGCAGAGAACACACAGCACCTTTTTTTCCTCTCAGTTTCTACTCTCAGCAGTCTAGTTATCTACCCCACATGGAACTATTCTATTACAAGACTGATCCCTAAATTGGTCTACATTTCAATAATTCCACATAAGGGAGCACTTATTGAACAATATATATGCTGTTTTATATCTTAATCTACTGTTAAAAATTTGACCAATGTAATTTGCCCTTAAAGCTGCAAGAAACAACCATATATTGAACTTATTTGAAATGACATATTTTAAGAAATTTTGTAAAACTCCACTTTTGACACATTTTCAATTCACAGCTACAAAGGCAGTTTCCAAATAAATTAGTAACAAGCTACCATGTTAGCCATGTTAACCTGTACAGGAATGGTGAAAAAGCTGCAGAAGTAGGTTCAAAATAAATTTCAGGCCTTCAACATCAAGGTTTAAATTTTTATCCCTCAAGCTAAAGAGAATTTTTGAAAAAGTTTATGAAGATTGACATAACCAAAGTTGGCTGTTAGTGAGACAAATCTTAAGGCACTGTATGAAATGAGCAGAAATACTGGGCACAGTTGTAATGTTATCTACTCAGAAGACAGGCTAGTCCAGGCAACTCAGTGAGATCTTGTCTCAAAAACAAAAAAAAAAAAGATGGAGTGTACATCAGTGGTTCCACACGTGGAGGAACATAGGGGGAAATGGATTGAGGCATATAAATATGAGGCTACTCTAGCCACTGACTTTACTTATTTATTTATTTATTTATTTATTTTTATGGCTGGCTCAGCCTGCCCTGGGGGTGGGGCTGGCGCAGCATGGGATGCTGGGGATCAAACTGTGGTCCTTGTAGTTGCCTAAGCTTTCCTAAGCATAGTCACTGACTTTTAAAAAAAAATATTCTTTTCTCTCTCCTGACTGCCAAACAAATATGTGAGAATTCACACATATGAGCTCTCCAAAAGTCTGTTTCCAAGCTCAAGTTTATCGATTATTTCCTCTCTTGAAAACAAAGTTTTTCCTTTTCAAGCTCTTAGGTCTCAGCTAAGACATTTTATATTTTTTTTAATTGTATGTATGTATGTATGTACGTACGTACGTAAGTTATGGCCAGCTCAGCCTGCCTTGGGGGTGGGGCTGGCACAGCATGTGGTGCCAGGGATTAAACCACAGTCCTTGTAGTTGCCTATTCTTTCATTTCTTTTTGAATAGTACCATGTCTTACGGTTGTTTAAACAGCAACACATGTATATATATTTCTTCTTACTCTGAATTTATTTTACATATTCAGAATTTTAGGTACTAGAATTCATCTTCTCAACTACAGCATGCTCCAAGAAAGCAGCTATATCTTTTCTCCAGAATCCTGCACAGCATACAGCAAATAGAAGCCTGAATAAATACTTCTTGACAATAAGATGAACAAAAAAGAGGTACTGAACGAGAGTCAGATAAAAAACCTAAAACCCAGATCCTCTGAATTCTAGCTATCTTTCTTGCCACTGTAATCCCATACCTGACACTGCTTGTTATCTGCTTATCATCACTCTCAGTGATTTCAAGTGCAGCATCTCTTCACCTTTCAAGCTTCTTTCCTTTTGACTATGGCTACTCATTGTAGGCAGACATACAAGCACATACAGAAATAGCTATTATTCACACAAGCAGCAAGTTCATCTTATTTCAGCACATGAAACACCTGCTCCCACAGAAGCACACCTATAACTTGTCTCCAAATCAAGCTTCCTAAACAAAAACAGACTTAATTTCTCCTGTAAGAATCTACTATTTAATTCATTCACAAGCATTCTACTTAGATCTACTTAGATCTCTTAGAACGTTAGCTATTGAAAGTCAGAGGCCACGAAATCCAGTAATATTTAATAAATGCACCAAAAACACCTTAGAAACCAAAAGCAAAACCCACAAACAGAGACAGAATTTCCAAAATAAAAACCCTAGGAATGTTTCATTGTTGGCATTGTGTTTTTTTTTTTTTTTTTTTTTTTTTTGTATTCGGGATTGAAACTAGAGCTTGCATGCTAAAGCATATTCTCAGCCTTTTTGAGCTATATTCCTTGTTCCTTTTTCATTCTGACACAGGGCTGCTCCCCACTGCTCAAATGGGGCTTGAATTTGGGATTCTTTTGCCTTAGCCTCCTAGAATGCTGGCCTAGTGAATAAAGGCCTAAGTGACCACACCCAGGAGGACTGTATTTCTTCTGTATTTCCCCTAGAAAACAAGAGCTAGCTAAAAAATAATCAATCTTGAAAACTAATGATTAAAAATGTCAGCCACAGTCTGCCTATCCTTACTTTACCTACCTTTTAGAGTAGTCATCAAGCAAGAGAATAATGACGGTGAATGGGGCAAGGATAAGCTGACTAGGGTTGGCATTTTTAATCGCTAACTTCTAAGACTAATCATCGTCCAGCTAGATCTTATGTTCAAGGAAAGGAGATTTTTAAGAGTTTAAAGAGTAATTCTTAAGCCAATCCTGGTGACCCTATCTTCAGGTGAGAAAACTGACTCTAAGATAATGATGATGATGATGATGACACTTACCCAAGTCTGCTTTTGGGCCTATAGGGAGCACAAACTGGTAACTTAGAGATCACAGGCTCATAGCTCAAGAGCCCCGAGGTTCTGTTTCTATCCCTTACTAGCTGTGAGAACTTAAGCAAACTAGGTGACCTGCATCCCTCTCTTCATCATTAAAACTGCGTCTTTGTATCAAAAGAGATATAATATGGATAAAATGAATAAATGTATATAAAGCATTCAGAATAGAAATATGTACTTAATAATTATTCACTATCAATGCAAACAAACAACTACAAGCTAGCTTCATTTATGTACCTCTACCATTCTAGTACAAAGTATCTGCAACTTGACCATCAATATGAATAACGAATTCAGGTCTAATGCTTCTTTTGTATTCTTCATCATCCCAAACACACTGTGGGTAAATGTGTGTGTGTGTATGTATAGATATCGATATATATGCACACATATATATATATAGAAATGTTATTGAAAAGCAACCATACTTCCACTTCATGGTGACAACAAAAACAAAACATCATATAAGAATATTAAAATATTAGTGATAAATCTCACATTTACAAGACCTATATACAGAAAACTAAAAAATATTACACAGAAATTGAAGATTTTAAGAAATACATTTTAAGGACCTGCAAGATGGCTCAGCAGTCTGAAGTGCCTGCTTAGGAAAGCTTAGGCAACCACAGGGACCGCCATTCGATTCCCGCATCACATGCTGTGCCAGCCCCACCCCCCAGGGGCAGGCTGAGCCAGCCATAAAAAAGAAAAGGAAATACATTTTAGGGTGAAATACTTGAAGATAACAATTTTCCAAAGACTGATCTAATACTTTAATTCTAATGAAAATTCCAGTTTTGTTTTTAATTACTAGGCTTTTCTAAAATTGATATGAAAATCTAAGACCTGAAATAATTAAAACCATTTTAAAAACGAAAAACCTTAAAAGGTTAACATGACATTACTTTCAGAATTAATATACATTTACAATATCTACTCTTTCAGCTTCTCACAGTAGGAAGACATTTACACATGTGAGTCTGATTTATTTTACTCATGACTATGGACTCGAGTGCATCCATTTCCCTATAAAAGTCTCTAGTCTATCTTTCTTTAAGACTGAGCAGTACCCCACTATATAAAAAGATCCTATGTTTTTTCATTCATCCCTTGGTCCACAGGCACCAAATATATATATATATATATATATATACATATACATATATATATATATACACATATATATATATATATATATATATATATAATGAATTCTTACTTCTAAACTTTGACAGGAGGCCAAGAAACTTCTCAACAAACTACCAAAGTACCTAGAATAAATGAATAAGGAAGAGACAACAGGAGCCATCCCACAGCTCAGAGGATCAAAGAGCTTGCTTAGGCAGATGCAGGGACTGGGGCTAGATCCCCAGTATTCGGTGCTGACCCTGCCCCCAGGGCACGCTGTGCTTTCAAGGCTGAAAACTTGAGGATTACTAAGAGTTGAATCTGTGCAGTGAGAGTGTAGACCCTGTATTATGTTAAATACATTAAAAAAGAAAGAGACAACATTCTAAACACTTTATACATTTTCTCCCAACAGATTAAAGGCCATGTAACAATACCAAATTAGCTAAGGAATACAGGGTACCTATGAACCATGTTTAGGTCATAATATTTTCTAACAAAGTTAGGTGTCATCTTTTAACTCACAATTATAAAAATAAAATCTCTTTAGGGAAGAAGCACAGAAGGGAAGGAGAGAAGGGAGGAAAATGAGGAGGGAGGGAAGAGGAACTAGCCAGGCAGCCTAAAAGAAATGAAAGTCAGTAGGTGTGGATGCACAAGCCTGTACTTCCAGCACTCTGGGAGGCTGAAACAAGAGAATTCCAAATTGAAGCTCACCCTGGGCAATGTAACAAGACCTGAGCACAAAATAAAAGGTAAAGAAGGGACAGGAGTGATAACTCAGCACTAAGGCTCTGAATCAATCTCCAATACCATGGGGGGGGGGGGATACAGCAACATGTATCTGCTTTTATTAAGCAAGTATACCCCAGAGTATTAACATCCTTATACTGCAAACATGCAAAAGCAATTTCCTATTCCCTTGTGACATGTGTAATTTTACTTCTGTAAATTACTATAAAACATACTTGAAAAATGTAACAGGTAATATACAACTAGCACTAAAAAACAATATAACACATATGTGAACAATTAACCTTCATGTAGTATTTTCTTAGTTATATACAGGCTATTAAACAAGAATAAAACATACATAGAAATGATTCTATCTGAATAGTTGGAGAGAATATGACACATATTTTTATAGTTTCTATCTTTTCATTACAAGCGTAAGAATATTGGCTACCTTTTTCTCCAGATTTGAAAAGTGAAAGTGAGTTAAGAACAATTAAAACATGAAATAAACAATATCAAAGGTAAACTAGCTGGGTGTGGTGGCGCATGCCTGTAATCCCAGCACTTGGAAGGCTGAGGCAGGAGGATCAGTGCAAGTTCCAGACCAGCCTGCACTACAGAAGTAAGCTCAAGGCCAGCCTGAACTACATAGTGAGACCCTGTCTCAAAAAAAAAAAAAAAAAAAAGTATATGTGTGCCAACTTTACAATCTGTTCCCATTCCATCATACAGATTATTATTATTCCAACAATAATCTAAAAGGAGTAATATGGAACACCTTCAGCTCTTTAAAAAATAATTTGAAGGGGGCCCGGCAGGATGGTTCAGTGGTCTAAAGTGCCTGCTTGGGGAAGCTCGGGCAGCTTCAGGGACCATGGTTCGATCCCCAGCACCACATGCTGCGCCAGCCCTGCCCTCAGGGCAGGCTGAGCTGGCCATAAAAATGAGTGAATAAACAAACAAAGGTTCTGAAACAAGAATAAAAATAATAAATAAAATTTAAAAAAAAATAATAATAATTTGAAGGACATTATAAAGAATTGTTTGCCACGTTTTCTAGACACAAGTCCTCATATTTTATATAAAAATGCCACATTTCTTTCATAGATCTTTTTCCTAAAGGTGACCTGGCTTCATCTAACTTGTCTGAAGGGACTTGACAATATAAATAATCCAACACCTCATATATACAAGATGCTCTCTTTGGAGTATATTTGGAGTATATATCACTGTACAAAGACAAACTTTTCCTAAGGCTTTCCACACTAAGTTCACCAACAAAAAGAAGAGAGAAAACAGGACATCCTCAAAAAAGACAAGAGATGAACTGCAAAGGGTGTATTTTATTATTTTGAATATCATTTTATTCAGAAAAGAGGTTCAATCTTTAAAAGATGAGACAGGGGGTCAGGGATATAGCTCAGCAGCATGGCACCTGCCTAGCAAGCAAGAGATCCTGAGTTCAATTTCATATATATGTGTATATATATATATATATATATATATATACATACACATACATATATATATATATACACACGTATATATACATACATATATATACACACATACATGGAGAGAGCGCAAAAAAACAGCAAAAAATTTCTCCATATGACAGCACTTTATGTTTTTCTACTCATCTCAAAAATAAAAAAGCATAGAGTTCTAGTTTTTCAACTCATACATATTAACAAAAGAACAAGAAACATTCAGAAAAAGTAAACTAAGGTGTACAAAAAGAGAATCACAAACTAAGAAATAAACCTCTTCAGTCACTAAAAATTGAGCTGATATACTTTCAAGGTTAACACCTTGACTTAGACTTGTTAAATGTTCCCTTGCATTACCACTACCCTTACATCCAAAATTTCCCAATCTATTTTATCTTACATAGTGATCTACCTACAGAATCAATGTGACCTCACTCTATTGATCTCCTACTTTAAACTACCTCTACTTCACTTGTACATTCTCTGCCACATTAGAATCTGCATAGTCGAATCCTTTAAAACCTAGTCTAACCCCCCCTTTCCATCTTTCCACATTTCAGATAACATAAAAGGAATGTTTCCTCTGTGCAAAACAAAATTCTCCCATCCTAAATTATCCATAAACTATGAATGGGAGCCAAGAGTCACAGAAATAATTTGCCCAGGAGCATACAATCTGTGATAGAACCATAGCTAGAATAAAAATTCTTGCTTTAGTGTTCCTAAAGTATTGTGTAATTATGTCTATTACACTTGTCCAGTGTGTGAGAACTGTTTAAATGAGGCCCTTTCAGTTCATTAATCCAATTATGAGCTTCCTGAAGATGATCCTTTGGAATAGAAAATTTGATTAATCTAAAAATAAGTGTTACTGAAATTAATATAAGCATACATACTTTGGGTTTACTAATTATAGTGTCTTAGTTACTTTTCTCTCATTGCTGAGACTAAATATCCAACACCCATGGGGCCTGGTGGGATGGCTCAGTGGTCTAAAGCGCCTGCTTGGGAAAGCTTAGGTGGCTTCAGGGACCTTGGTTCGATCTCCGGTACCACATGCTGCACCAGCCCTGCCCTTGGGGTGGGCTGAGCCGGCCATAAAAATGAATGAATAAACAAAGGTTCTGAAGCAAGAAAAAAATAAATAAATAAAATTTTAAAAATTATTAAAAATGAATAAATAAATAAATAAATATCCAACACCCAACGTTAAAGAAGGGTTTATTTGGCCACAGTTTGTAGAGGTTTCAGTCAATCATCAACTGGCTCCAGGGTAGAGTGGCTCCAAGAGACAGGCCTCACAAAGGAGAAAGAGTTCTTGGACAGCACAAGGCAGCAAAGCAACAAGGGGAGCTTTTACAGCATCCTTCTACCCAGAATACCCAGACTGGACAATGCCAAACCTATCAGTGAACTGATTTTGTAATCACCCACCCTTAATCCCAGCACCCTTAATCCTCCTCCACCATAAATCAATCACACACTAGATTTAGCCACCTCTGAAAAGTCTCACGTATGACTCCATGATGCTTTGGGTCACACTCAGACTATCAAATGATTCGTGTATGGATCAAGTCTATCCTATTCGGGAGCATGATCAGCCTTCTATTTGCCTAGGACTGAGTGTCCAGGTAAGCTAAATAATGGTCAGACGCTACATTCTGGTTCATGAACTTTACACAGCAAAAGAAACTACAGATTTTTTAAAATAATGGTTTTATGAATTGAGGATAGTTCAGTGGAATAAGCGCTTGCCTGGCAAGTGCAAGAGTCTGAGTTCAATCCGTTTTTTTTTTTTTTAATCAATTAGTTTACAAAATAAATAAATAAATAAACAAACAAACAAAAGGCTTTGGAGGAGAAAAATTATCCTGGATTGTCTAGCTGGACTAAACAACCACAAGAGGCCCTATAAGAGGAAGAGAAAAGCAGAAAGATCATTAGATGTAAAAACTCGACCAAGAGGTTAATGTACAGAAAGTGACACAGAATGCAGGCAGTCTCCTGAAGTCAAAGTAATGAATTCTTGGGCCTCCAGAATGAACTACTGTACTTTGTTGACATCTCCACTTTAGATTGGTGACAGTGATTCTGGAATTCTGATATCTGAAACTGTGAGATAAAAAAAAAACCTGTGTTGTTTTAAGACACTAAGTTTGTGTTATTTTATTACAGTAGTAATAGAAAAGTAATATAGAGGATTCCTGGAATATGGAACTTTCAGCACTAAAACATGACTTGTTCAAACTAGCTTTAGGTTTACAGTGCTGAAACATCTGGTACACAGTAAACTTAAGAAAAATCTTTGAATAATTTTATAATTAAATATACACAGATTACATTCTTACTGTTTTACCAAAATGTCTATTTTACCAATATAGGTTATCTCACTTTCTTTTAACTGCCTTTGGTAGGAATGAATCAGTTATGAGAATATGAGAAATAATGTTCAAAGGAGTTATGTAACATGCTTGGGGACACTTATCTAGTAAGTACTGTATATATAATATAGGGCTTCTGATCTTACAGTCAAAAGATCCCTGGAGAGAGGAACCTGCATTATGAAAAAGGATAGTTAGGTTCAAACCTAAACTCTAAAAATTAACAGATATTTAACCTTTGCCAAATTACTTAACCTCTCTACTTACACATTTGTAAAGTAAAAAATGAAGTTAACACCTAGTGTACAAGATGCTACAATATATAAAGTGCATACCACATGCCAGGCATAGAGACAAGTATTAGAATATGCTCTATACTACTTAATTAAAAATCACAAAGTTTGCAAAAGAAAAACACAGTAACCAGAATCAATAATGAGATGGATAGAACAGTAGTTTGTGAAGATAACTTAGGGTCAGTAGTCTACACCAGAAAGACAAACATATAGGGTAAACATAAACAAGGTATATAAAATTCCAACCAAAATGGTGATAAAATTTAGTAATATTGGATAAGGGGGAGAATCTTGGGAACTAGAATATTGTAGTATGAATGATGTAGCACTCAATCTACAAGAGAAAATGGATCACAAAATTTGGGACAATTTCTAAATGGCCAAGATAAAAATGACTAGTAAGAGGAGCTCCTAAGTGTTTGTAAACCTTTTGTCTAACCCTACAGAGGGTTACAATGTTACCACTTTCTATTAAGGGTATAGGGATGTTGGGAAATTACAAACCAGACCAGACTATAACAAAAGTTTGATCTTAATTTATACCAGTGTTAGACTGTAACTTCAACTTGCCCCAATTTCACTCATCAATCCTCTTCTCTGAGTATCTTAGGAGTACCCTGTTATAACACCTTTTTAACAACTTTAAGAATAGGATGTGCTTAGCCGGACGTGGTGGCTCACGCCTGTAATCCCAGCACTCGGGAGGCTGAGGCAGGAGGATTGGTGCGAGTTCGAGACCAGCCTGGGCTACAAAAGTGAGCTCAGGACCAGCCTCAACTGCATAGCGAGACCCTGTCTCAAAAAGACAAAAAAAGAATAGGATGTGCTTAAGTCTAACAGTCCAAACAAATTTGAAAGTATAGTAAAACCCAGTTGTAGCTTAAGTTCAAGTTTCTCCACCTTTTCACTTTTCTTAAACTATTCCTAAATGTTTTTCACTTCAGGAGCCAAAAAAAAAAACCTTTAAAGAACTTCATGAATACTATCTTCAATACTAGGGCAGTATATCCTTAACAGGTAGGTCATAATCTCATTACTGCTAATAAATAAAGCTGCAAAAATATGTTAAAGGTAATTTCAGACAGATTCTCCCAAAACAAAAATGCAGGGTCACTTTAAATTAACTAGTAATTTTAAGAATCACCTTTAATGCTTAATTTCATTTCCACTATATAATTTCTTAAAAACCTAAATCTGATAAGAAAAGAAAATCAGAACCTAAATCAGAATTTAGGTTTGAATGAAAACTGTAACTTTTGCCCTATCAGCCATTTCAAAAAGTGCTAAAGAATAACATGGTCTACAAATGGGCAAGCTCAAAGAGGAAAAAGAAAATACATAATGCACCACCAGGAAGGTGCAAATGAATACAAGATTTCAGTTTCTGACCCACAAATATAATGTTAAAATGGTGTAAGTAGATTCATCTCTTACAGGCATATCTTGGTATTCAATGTAACAAGTAGAAAAACAGGCCAGTGACATTGGTTTTTACTTAAGGGATTCAAACTGTATGACAAGAGGTCACTTTTTGCTCTCTCAAACTTTTATCATCTTTCCAATCTTCCTCAGGTATATATGTAAGTGCTTTTAAGATACTGTTCTATGTGAACAACAACTCCACAACTTCAGTGCCTCTGAACCCAATTAGGCAGGCTCTCATAAAAGCTCAAATACTGTGCACTGTAGCAATAAGGTAGAGGAAACTACTTTGAATTTTAATATCAGAAACACAGGGCCCGGTGTGGTGGTGCACGCCTGTAATCCCAGCACTTGGGAGGCTGAGACAGGAGGATTGCTGTGAGTTCGAGACCAGCCTGAGCTACAAAAGTAAGCTCACGGCCAGCCTGAACGGCATAGGGAGACCCTGTCTCAAAAAGACAAAAAAAAGAAACAGCAAGAAGGAAAAAGAAACTGCAAATTTCATCGACTATCTTTTCAGTTAGCAAATACCACACATCTCTATAGAAATTTGTTCAGAAAAGAAAGTATGGCTTTTCTAAGCACATAGATAAAAATTATTTAACAAGATCCCCCAAAAAGCCCCGAACAGATTTCAGGTTAACAGAAACTTCATGCAGCTTCAGAAACAAAGCACTCTTCCCCCTTGCAAAAGTGTATTCACGTTCCCCTTGGTCCAGAAGCTAACAAAACCTATTGTGCCCACCGTATTTAAGACCCCCCACCTCTTCACCAAGTCTAGTGAAAAAGTGTCCCGAAAGTTCCCAAACAACAGCCCAAGTGTACTCGGGGCCAAACACTGGAAGAAATGTTCAAGAGAACAACTGCTTATACACTGATCTCACCCTCACGACGACTCACGCTCTCAAAATCGCGTGTCTGGCACACATCACACATCACACCTGACGCGCCTCACGCCCGCCCAGCACCAGGAAAGCGCACCTCGGCGCTCAGCTCCCGTCCTCAGGCTGGAGGAACTGTGTACCAAGGCGCTCGGAGATCCCCTCTGCAGTCTTTTCTCCCACTCAGGCCCCGCAACTTCGAGCTCCACCGCGGAAACCGCGACCCCACGGGAAAACCCGCCGGTGCCTCCCTCCGGGCCTGGGAGACCCGCACCTGAACACCCCGAGGGCTTGGGGGTGTGACCCGCGCGGCTCCCTCCCCCTGAGGAGCCTAGAGACTCGGGCGGCCGCAGCCACTCACCACACCAGCGAGCACAGCGAGAGGCAGGAGACCAGGGCCAAGGCCCGCCGGTACTTCTTCATCTTCTCCTCCTTCTTGCCCCTGCCAGAAGGCGGCACATCCTCCCGGCAGCCGACACTGCCGAAGCCAAGATGGAGGAGCCGGGGCGGGAGCGCGAGGATGGGACCGAGCGTCCGGAGGGTTGTGGCGCTTGGGGAGCGGCTCCTCGGCGGCTCGCGTCCCGCACGCGCCCTCCGAGGGCCCCACGGGCGCTTCACACCGAGACTCCGGGAATCGCCGCCGCCGCCACCGTCGGCCCGCCTGCGCCCGCGCCCGCCTCCTCCAGCTGCTGCCGTCCCCTATCCCCTCAGCCCTCCCTGGCCTTTGCTTGGAGCTGCAGGCGACCAACGGCAGCCGCGCACTCTCCTCCCACCAACCAATCGCTGGCAGGGCCGCGACACCTCACACACCGCTGAGCTGGAAGGAGACGCGTCACCCACGTCCCGCGGCGCGCGCACCCCCACCAGCCTCCGCGCGGGCCACGCCCCCTCCGACGTCTCGAGCCTCGCAGCGCGAGCCGGGAGGACACAAAGATCTAGAGCCAGCGCGGCCGGCTCCGCCCACCCAGGTCCCGCCCACTTACTGGCGCGAATTCAAGATGGCCTTCTGCCCTCCGATAGCCCCGCCCCTCGCTCTGCGTGCTCCGGGTACGCGCAAGGACCCTTGGGAGTTGTAGTTTGCTTTCTGGAACCCTACTTTCCCTGTCGCTGTCCCTTCTGGAATCCACAGTTTGATATAGAAATCTATACTTTCGTTTCTCAACAGGCTCTGGCCAGCTTTGGAAATGACACGGTTTTTCTCTTTGGTTCGTGAAATTTGACTTCGAAATACGATGGACAAAAAAATTAAATAAAAGTAAAATAACATAAAATAAAACGGTGGACAAAATAAAGTAGTGTTAATGAAATTTAAAAAGTTGCTTCCTAGAGTAAATGGGTCGGACTCTTAAGAGGTGGATGTTAATTGGTAGGTTCAGGGAGGGGGCGTGTCATGACTTCCTCTCCTGGGATTGGTTGGAGCCGAGCATCATCGCTTTTCCAATCAGTCCAAGGCAATTTCGCGCCCAGTGTAAATCACCCGATGAAGTCCACCCCGCTGGTCTTCGTTCTGCTGGTTTCGAGCTTTGGGTCAGGTTCCTTCTGGAGAGTGAGGCGCTCTGAAAGCAGGGAGAGTGGCTGGCGCAGGCACCCCGCTCTGGTCTGGGCAAAAACGTGAAGGCTGCTAATAAACACCGTGCAGCTTGATCACTTTAGGTTTTTATGCGGCCAAGTACCCTGAAAAGTCTTCAGAAGTTCGTAGAGGGACTTTCCGGGTGAAACTCCTGGGTATTTGACCGCTTCTTTTCCCAGGTGCCTCTAACCTTGCAAGGTAGCTACTATAGAATTAAAAAAGCACTACCTGTTCACAGAAGATATTTGGCCCTGGTTGTGTTTCTTCATCTCTTAACCAATACAGACAGCGATTCAGAGAGGTTAGTCGTTTCAGAGGAATATTTTAAATAAGAATATAAAAATGTAACAATGATATTCTTTGTTTTCACTATCAGGGAGCTAGTGGCTACCTGCCTATGATATTTCCAAAGAGATTAGGGAGATGAATATAAACTGGCTAGCAAGGATGGGGTTGAAAGGAACGGGATACAGCCTGTAGCTATGATTGCCTTGGGATATAGCGAACATTTCACATGAAAAATGTTTAAAAGTAGCGTTACTTAGGGTTCGCGTGGTGACAGAAACTAGTAAAACCCCCAACGAATGCCTAATTTTGACCCACGAGATTTCCTCATGAACCTTCTAAATTGCATTAGTTTTTATTTATATTCCCAAGGAACTGAGTAATGTGACCCATTCTATTATTCTTGGATATGTCAACTGGATGTTAGGGAAATTCTACGAAACATTGTAATTAGGTTTGAGAGGAGTTCACTACTTTGAGGGGGACAATAATTAGATAAGTTACCATTTTCTGTTGATGCCAAGTATATGACAGGCAAATCCTTTCATCTCTATTCCCCACTGCCTCAAAAATGAGGCTCATTTTTGCCCTTGGGGCCAGATGAGGACTGACATTTTCTATAATATTGGGTACGTGTCTCTTCCTACTCCAACAACCGTGCTATTAAGAAGTGGTTGTGCCTCACATGGGTAAGATCCTAAAATCACAGCCAAAAAGACACATTAAAATTTACATGTGTTTCAAGCCTGGAAAGTTAACAAGTGTTCTCTCCTACCTCTTACTCCAAACTTGCATGCTCACCCACTTTTTAAAAAGATTTTTTAAAATCTTAATTGACATATAATAATTATATGTATTTGTAGGGTAAGTATGACATTTCAATACATCTATACAGTGTAAAAGATCAGATTAGGTAACTGACATATCCATCACCTCAGACAGATCCCATTTCTTTTTGTAGGGAACATTCAAAATCCTCTTCATGGGTCATTTTGAAACACCCAATTACTGTCAACCACAGTTATTATACCATGCTCTAGAACTTTCGCAGTCATTCCTGCTCTCCACCTACACCCCTCCCCGCATCCTTATATCCCATCTATTAACCACACCCTCCCAACACGTTTTCCAGGAGCTGGTAACTTCCATTCTACCTTGATGTCATACTTTTAACTTTCACATAAAAGTGGAACAAGTGAAATCTTTTTTTTTTTTTTTTTGTATTTTAAGGAAGGGTCTGCGTGATGTTCAGGGTCTCACTACTAGATCAGACTCATAGTGTTTCACCTGTTTACAGCCTCCCAAGAGCTGGAATTACAGGTATGCACCACCTCACCCAGTCTCAATTGCCTCTCAGCACACCCCAGGGGCAAGGCTGGGCACTACAGGCCTGGGAATGGAACCCCACGGCCCTGGGCCTGCTTGCAAGCACTTTAATCCATTGAGCCATTTGGCCATCCCTGAAATCTACCTTTCTGTGCCTGTTGCTTTCAGTTCCATTTGTGTTGCTAAAAACTGTAAAATTTCATTCCTTTTCCTGGCCAAATGACCCTCTATTGCATGTATGTATATTTTCTTTATTTATCCTTCAGTAGACATGTAGGCTGATTCCATATCTTTGCTATTGTGAATAATGCTTCAATAACTTTGCAAGTAATATATCTCTTTGCCATACTGATTTCAATTTCATTGGCTATCTACTCAGTAGTGGTGAATTTTCTGGATCATGTTGGAATCCTATCTTTAGTCTTTTGAGAAAGTTCCTCACTGTTTTCCACAGTAGCTGTGCTAATTTACACTTCCACCAACAGTGTATGAGTTCTTCTTTCTCCACATCCCCACCAGCATTTGTTGTTTTCTTTTTTTGACTCTCTAGAGTGCAATTATATGTCCTTGTGGTTTTTACCTACATTTTTGTAATGCTTAATAATATTGAGCAATTTTTTATATTCCTAGGGAATATTTATGTATCCTCTTTTGAGAAATGACCTTCCAAGTGTTTTCTCCATCTTTTAATTATAAGGTACTCGTTTTCAGAATTTGCTAAGTGTTTTATATGTTTTTGCCAAATTTGTTGTCTGCAAATATTTTCTTCTATTTGTAGGCTGTCTCTTCACTCTTGATTGTTATCTCTCTTTATTATACAGATGCTTTCTACTGTCATATACTCCCTGTCTCAGTTACTTTTCTCTCCTTGCTGGGACAAAACAGCCAACACCCAAACTTAAGGAAGGAAAGGCTTATTTACCTCATAGTTAGTGAAGGTTTCAGTTGATACTCAGATGGCTCCAAGGCAGGGTGGCACATTGCAGAGGGAAGCCACACTTGGAAGTGGAAAATAGTGAAAAGCAAAGGGGGGAGCATCAGCTCAAGCAGCTATGAAGGCTCACTCTTCTCCTTACATTTCTATACAGATTGTCTACCCCAGGGCCAGTGTAGCACTCACACCCATAATCCCAGCATTGGATCAAAAATTAATCACAAACTCTAGAAGCTGCCCCATGACTGAATGAGGTGCTGGGGGCACAACTAGACACAAACCATGACACTTCCATTTATCTATTTTGGTTTTTGTCATCTCTTTTTAGGATCAAACTGTCTTAGATGCTTTTTCATCATTGAGACACTACCCCTGACATCCACAACTTAAAGGAGAGGCTTGTTTTGGTTCAGTTTTAGTCCACAGTCAACTGGCTCCAAAGCAGGACTTCATGGTAGAGGGACCTGGTAGAAGAAAGACTACTTCCTTTTAAGGTAGCAAGGAAGCATAGAGATAATGTAGAGTCAGGAAGCAATCACCTTTCCAGTCATGCTCTCAGTTACCCCCTTCTTCTGACCAGAACCCCACCTCCTAACAGCAAGTCAGCTCTTACATCCCCATAATCCAATTACCTTTTGAACAGATGAGGTTTTGGAGCCTGTTTTGTATCCAATAGACCTTTGGCCATACCAATGCTCTGACGTGGTTCTCCCACATTTTCTTCTTTCTAGTAGCTACGAATCTCAGATAAATTTTGAATGGCCCACACTCTTCCTTTCCACCAAGTCTCACAATGATCTCTTGGAAATATACAACTAATAAATAGGTTTCTTTTTTTCCATTCTTCCTATCATTTTTCTTTTTTCTATTTGGAGTTTTATTAGCACCCTAGGGGTACAGTTGTCATTTACTCTGTATTACTCAATTAAAAGCTTTAGTTTAGTCAATAAATACACTTGTCTCTTATTTTGAGTTTTGTATCCATGGTTCCATGTTAACATTTAATTCTTCAGTACTCTTAAGCTTTTCAGAGAACTCTAGTACTTTGCAATTTCAATTCTTGTCCAGGTCTGCCCTCATCTCTTCTCAATTTTTTGCTGGCTGTATCACTTAGGTCATCTATCACTTAGCACTACACATGTGTAAGAAAATTCATGTTCCTCAAAAATTAACTTTTTCACCTGACTTTCTATTTCTGTTGGCTTTTTGTTCTGAGACTTTGTAGAGGGAGAATAATAAAAGTTCTAATGAGAGGTGACTTTTGAAAAGCCGATAGATATTTTTCTACATAGTAGATGGGAAAAGTAAGAGAAATTTGTGCCATAATTCAATAAAGAAATATAAGAAAATAAGTTAGAATTATATAAAATAGATTTGATAAGCATAAATGCCACCATACTTAAAGGTGTATCATATGCCAAAGAATGGCAAGACAGAGTGTCGACAATCAAGACATTTATCCTTTTTAAGGCGTGGGCTAACTAACCACCATCTACCACCTCTTAACTATTTGTCAATGGGTCACAACCTGGGACAGTTTTTTCTATGGTTCTCTAATTGAGAGTTTCTGGATACATTTGAGGTTGTCACACTGGGAAAATGCCTCTGGCATCTAGTGGTCAGAGGCCCGTGACGCTGTTCTACATCCGATGATGAATGAGCCAGTTGTCCACAGCAATGACAAAACGTCACTTGCACAGTCACAAGTTCCAAGGTTAAGAGACTCTGCAATCACTGGATCCCCCAATTCAGTAAAATCTATAATCACTGATTACATACATGCTAATTCACATTCTGTACAGAGCCTTAGATCACTTCAGGCAACTCAAATTCCACCTAAACAAAATCAGAAACCACTTCTGCTGATGGAGAAAAACTACAAGCCATTTCAACTCCTTCTGGCCATCACCTGTGTCATTTTTCTCACATGAAAATCATTCTTGAGGCCAAGAGAAGACTCATTTGTCTATTTGACATGGTGTTATTTGATAAGCAAGCCTTAATATATTTTGATTTTATTGAAAAAAAAATACCTGTTCTGTTTTGTCTTTTCTAATCCTGGTTGACTACTGGTTTAAAGAGCAACATTTAAAAAGAAGTCAACTCTGTTGACATCTTCAGAGTTCAGTTTTATAATAAAAACTGTCTGAATAATTAGACTTTTACATTCCTAAAGATAAACATGTAATCTTTTACCTTATTTTGCTCAATTCAATTGTTCAGAAGATCAATTGATCAACTGATCATTAATGTAAAATTTAGTGTTTTAATACTGATGTTGTACACTGTTTTACTTAACACTTTAGGGGAATAACTGCCTGTGACATTAACATGCTTTCGTTGTTAATGTAATCTATTTTGTAATGGTAGTCAGCAAATAAAGGGAGGCTTATGATTTTTAAAAAAATACCTGTTCTGTGGGCATGATGGTGCATGCCTGTAATCTGTGTAATCTGAGCACTCAGGAGGTTGAGGCAGGAGAATGGCTGTGAGTTCAAGGCCAGTTTGAGCTACAAGTGAGTTCAAGGCCAGCCTGAACTGTATGGTGAAACCTTGTCTAAAACAAAAACAAAAACAAAAAAAACCCTGTTCATTCAGTATTACAAGTGTTGAGATAGTATATGTCTAAGAAAAATCTTAGAAAGAAACTGCTATTGTCAGATGATGTCACATGCTTCCAACAGAACAGCTAATTAAAACAGAAATTCCCTGGAAATCTATGAAAGAAACGCCAAAAAACTGAGAAGAAACTAATAGGAAAAAAAGGGAATGTGGCAATCAGTAATTAAAACTCTTTTATATTAAAACAGAACTGTTCTTACCATTGTCCCCATTTTAGTCTCTTTTAGCATATGTATATCTAAACATGTGTATAGAATAGCATGCCTCTCTTAGTTAAACACATCTACACATCTTTTCTGAAAACAGTCTAAATTACCTGTCTAGCCTGGCGTGGTGGCGCACGCCTGTAATCCCAGCACTAGGGAGGCTGAGGCAGGAGGATTGGTGCGAGTTCGAGACCAGCCTGAGCTACAAAAGCGAGCTCAAGGCCAGCCTCAACTGCATAACAAGACCCTGTCTCAAAAAGACAATAAATAAATAAATAAATAAATAAATAAATAAATAAATAAATAAATAAATAAATTCCCTGTCTACCTTAAGAGAGCATTGAGGATGCAGTCCCTTAAAGGATGGAAGAGCCAAAAAGTCTAGTGCTGGCTTTGTCTGGGTCTCTTTACATTGCACATAACAAAACGTAAGATCTCTACTATTTTGTGATCCCAAATTCCATCTTCCTTAGTTAGCACGTGAGTATTTTTGGTGATATCGGGGTTTAGTAAGCTTGCAGTGGAAGCCCCCAGAGGGAAGGAATGATTGATTACATGTGGATGATGAAAAGGGAGAAATCAAAATAGTCTAATTTCCAGCAGATATGTGTCACTACCAGAATAGGAAGGCCAGGAGTCTCAAGTGTCTTAGTTTATTTTGTGCTGCTATTACAGAATACATAAGACTGGATATTTGTACAAAATAAATAGATTTATTTTTGCAGTTTTGAGAAGTCCAAGATAAGAGGCTGGACAGAGAGGAAAGGAGGGACAGAGGGATGGCTGGGGGGAGGGAGGAAGGGAGGGCTGAGGGGAGGGCGGGAGGAAAGCATATTCAAATTGTAGTACTACATTGTAGGGAAGAAGATAGTTTGATTTTGAACACAATAATGAGTTTAAGTTTCTGGGGGAAGTACCTAGCAAAAATTCATCAGTATGAGATTCCAAACTGTAGCCTAACTAGCATCTCAAGAAAGGGAGGGCAATAAACAAAGCCCAGCGATAGCTGTGGTCTGTTACTGAAAATCTCCAAAAGTTGAGCTAAGGGAATCCCGGAAAGCTGGAACTCCAGGAGATAGATAGCAGCTTTGCCTGCTGCCCTGTCTGTTGCTTCCTCTCTTGCTTGGACTGTTAACAATTAACAAATTAACATCTATATGAACCTAGTGATGAGGAAAAGGTGGAAGTCAATAGAGGATGTGGTCCTCCTTTGCTAAAGTAATTATTATGAGATCACGTTCACTAGCCCAAAATAAAACTGATGCTTCTGGGGTTCTGGGTTCACTGAGGGACGAATCTCAGTGAGTCCTCTGAGCTACCTTCATTGGGTCTTCTTGTCATTTCTTTGGTACTGACTCATAACATACAACACAAACAGAGAAAAATAGCAACTGAAGACAATATATTAGGAGTTCTAGCTGTTTGGTCCCTCACTACACCCTGGACGATGTGCTGTTTCCTAAAGCATTATTTTATCATGTCCTTGCTTTAATACAAAACTCTTCTAAAAGTCTTAAAGATTTGTCAAATAAAATCCTGCTTCCCTGATCTGAAACTTAAAGCCTTCCATCATCCAAGCCCATTGATGGTTCAGGCCTTATCTATCCTGTTTTCCTTTCACCAGAACACACTGGTTGCCCTGTCCTGAAACACCTATGTTCTCATGGTATTGTTTTTACTTAGTATTCATTTGTTTATATTGTCTTCCCAAGTATGTATGAATTCCATAGGAGATGTGATGTGTGATAGGTAGATAGATAGATAGAGAGAGACAGAGAGAGAGAGAGATAGGTGCCCATCTCTCTCTATCTATCTATCTATCTATCTATCTATCTATCTATCTATTCATTAGAATTCCAAAACATGTGATTTATTTACTTATTTGATTTTTCTGATCCCACTGACTCTTAATCTGCTCTGTACATTTAATTGCCAATAACAGCAAGCCCTTGGCATGGGACAGCCACCAGGAGTGTCTAGCCCACAGATTCCTCCTCTATACATTGCCAAATTATTATTTTTTTTAGCACAACGTTGTTTGATTTGTGACAGACTAGATTTTTTCCGGTAACCCCGGTGGGAAAGGAAGCACCCAACAGATATGTTTTGAGTCCTTTCTGTGGGAAAGGTGTTGAGACAAATATATTCCCCTGGGAATGTTGCAGTGTCATAGTCAGGAGACTGAATCTTCTCCCAGACTGCACTGTTTTGATAGTGTAGCAAAGCCCAAGAACTCCTCAGAATGTTAATAAAGTCACAAAATAAAATACATTGATTA
Source organism: Myocastor coypus (assembly GCA_004027025.1). NCBI lineage: Eukaryota > Metazoa > Chordata > Mammalia > Rodentia > Myocastoridae > Myocastor > Myocastor coypus. Next base: position 31,092 of record PVJA010008309.1, read on the forward strand.
TAAAAGAAACTAAGCATTTAGAAATGGTTATGGAGGGGCCTGGCGGGATGGTTCAGTGGTCTAAAGTGCCTGCTTGGGAAAGCTATGGCGGCTTCAGGGACCGTGGTTCGATCCCCGGCACCACATGCTGCGCCAGCCCTTCCCTCAGGGCCAGCTGAACCGGCCATAAAAATGAATGAATACACAAGCAAAGGTTCTGAAACAAAAATAAATAAATAAATAAATAAATAAATAAATAAATAAATAAATAAATAAAATTAAAAAAAAAAGAAATGGTTATGGAAATAGGACAAGTTGCCAAATGTGGAACCTATGCCTATAATTCTAGTACTCAAAGAAGCTAAGGCAGGAAGGGTTACTCTGAGTTCAAGCCTAGCCTAAGCTACATAGTCATGTAAGGCTAGCCTGAACTATATAGTGAGACTTAATCTCAGAAAAATAATCAAAAGTATTTTAAGGTATATTTGTGATATAGTCATTGTACTTTTCAAAAATAAATAACAGGATCTGGCAGCAAGTCCAGTGACATCAGTTATTCCAAAGTAGTGATGAGTACAAAATGTATTTCAGAATATCTACCTTATGCTTGATGGAATATTTCCATTAGTGACACAGTTATAGATATGGTATACTAGTACAGTTTGAGGCTACCTTCATAACAACATGGAATTCTAAATATCAGTAGGAGGCAGGTAAAAATAAATAACTATTTTTCATTCAAGTCACCAGCCAGGAGATTATACACAGAAATCCAAGATTAAGAAGTTCTACATGAATGCAGTATTTTTTCAATTGTGGCTTATAATTTACCATAGGTTAAAGAGATTAGTTTTGAAATGTATTTATTAGAATTTGTTTAAGCCGGGCGTGGTGGCTCACGCCTATAATCCCAGCACTCGGGAGGCTGAGGCAGGAGGATTGGTGCGAGTTCGAGACCAGCCTGGGCTAAAAAAGTGAGCTCAAGGCCAGCCTCAACTGCATAGTGAGACCCTGTCTCAAAAAAAAAAAAAAATTTGTTTATATGCTGTTTACATTCCTTAGGGGAAGTTGGTACTTGAACATAACATGTCTTCATTCCTTTGTTCATTGACTCTCTCTTTCTTCTCTACCCCCTCCACCATCTTGATCTGAGGGAATGAAACAGCAATTTTTAAAAAGTAAAATATAATAGATTTAAAAGTTAGAGTGTGTTTCAGGAAAAGGATATGTAGTTCTGGCACATTTATTCCAGTAATTATGTGTGTGTGTGTGTGTGTGTGTGTGTGTGTGTGTGTGAGAGAGAGAGAGAGAGAGAGAGAGAGAGAGATCAGTTGGGCTGCAATGTAATATATGTGTCTAAATTAGGTTGCATTCAAGTTGAAAGCCACACACTAGGAAAAATGAGATGCTTACAGAAAATGGAATAAATGTTGAAATGATACAATTAGTGGATGCCATGAAATTTTAGAGTAGAATGATGAAATTTTTGAGAATATCATCCAGGATGATTTAAAGATGAAGGTATATTTGAGGTGAGCCTTGAAAGAATAGGATTTTTAATGAAATATGAAGAAAAGCATCTTTTTCTTTTTTTCATTTAAGGAAGAATGATAAACCAAAATTCATAACAAAATAATAGAATAACAGTAGTTAATACATTATATACTATCTTTAAAGTAGTTGCTCAGGGTATGAGATATATGCATAAAAATTTCTCCAACCAATATTAGCACAAACCTTCCTTAATGAAGACCCTAGTAGTATAACTGATTTACATTATTTTCCTTTTTCCTGCTGTCCTTTTCCTTTTCACTCATCCCAATTCCTTTTTCCTACTGGACAATTTCTTCCCATTTCACGACATACTAGAGCTTATTAACTCTTTCGGTTTCTCACATGAGGGAGGCAATCAGATGTTTACCCGTGTGAGTGTGATTTATTTCACTTATGAGTATGGTGTCAAGTTGCATTCACTTACATAAAAAGTCTTCATTTTATCCTTCCTTATGACTGACTAAAACTTAAGACTAAGTAATACTTCATTGTACTAAAATACTATGACTTTTCTTCATTCCTCAGTTGATGGGCATTTGGGTTGTTTAGAAGATTTGGCAACTATAAATTGTGCTGCTATAAACATGACTGGAAATATATTGCTGTGGAATGGGATTTTTAATTCTATACAGAGTCCTAGAAAGGAAGTAGCTGTGTCAAATGAGAATTCTAATCCTAATTTTTTAAAGCATCTCCACATTGATTTCCACAGAGCTTGTAGCAGTCCATCCTCCCACCAACAGCTGAGAAGGGTTCCTTTTTCCCCAGAGCCCCTCCAGCATTTGTTATTGTTTGATTTCTTGATGATAGCCATCCTTTCTGGGATGAGATAAAATTTCAGCATTGTTTTAATTTGTATATCTCAAATGACCAGTGATATTCAACATTGTTTTTATATATTTATTTGCGATTTGTACTCACTCATCTGAGAGGTGTGTATTCATCTCAATTACCCATTGTTTGATTAGGTCTTTGAATTTGAGAGGTCTGGTTTTTCTTTTCAATGCTTTATATGTTCTAGATAGAAATCCTTTGTCAAAGACACAGTTAGCTAATTTTTTTTTTCTACTCTGTTGGTTGTCTTCTCACAGTGATTTCTTTTTCTATACAAAAGCTTTGTAATAAAAAGAGATCACAATTTTTGATTGCTTGACCTAGGTCCCATGAACCCTGGGTTTTGTTCATGAACTCTGTACCTATGTCTTCAAGATTTCTACCTACTTTCTCTTATAATAGATTTAGTATTTCTATTTTAATATTTAAGTCTTTGACCCATTTTTATTTTAGTGTAGTATATGGCAATAAATATGAGCCTAGTTTTAGTCTTTGAGATGCACAGAGCCAGTTTTTCCAGTACCATTTATTAAAGAGATTATATTTCTCTGAACATGTGAATATGTTTGGCCTCTTTGTCAAAGTAAGGGTGGCTGTGTGTGTATTTAGAGCTGTGTCTGCATCTTCTAATCTGTTCCACTGGTCCTAAGGTCTGCTTTGGGTTTTTGTTTGTTTGTTGTTTTGCTGATACCATGCTGATTTTATCACAGTAGCTTTGTAGTGTAATTTCAAGTCTGGATTGTGACAGCTCCTGCCTTTCCTTTCTTTCCCAGGATTGTCTTCGCTTTTCTATGTATCTTCTGCTTCCACATTAATTTTAGGAATGTTTTGTCTAGTTATGTGAGTTATGCTAATGGTATTTTGATCAGAATTGCATGAAATCTATATAACAATTTCATGAGTGTGGCCATTTTCATATGTTTATTTTCCTATCCATGAGCAAGGCATATCATTCCATTTTGTGATGTCCTCTTTGATCTCCTTTTTCAGAGTACTATAAATTTCAACATATAAATCTTTTACTTTCTTTGTTAGATTGATTCCTAAGTATTTCATTTTTGGATGCTATTTATGTGGTTTCCCTAATTTCTTTCTCATTTTGTTTGCTGTGTATAGGAATGCTATTGATCTTGAGTGCTGACTTTGTATCCAGATATGAACTAAATTTGGTTATTAGAACTAGAAGTCTTTGGTGAAGTTTTGGGGTCATCTATGCAGAGTGTCGTGTCATCTGAGAATGTTTGGGTTCTTCCTTTCCCATTTTTATTTCATTTATTTTTCTCTTGTCTAATTGATCTGTCTAGGATTTCCAGAAATATATTATATAGTAATAGTGGTAGTGAGCATCCTTGTCTTATTCTCAATTTTAGATTGAAAGTTTTTGGGTTTTGACCATTTATTATGATGAAGAAAAGGTATTTTAGGCATATAGATCAGTTAACTCTAGAATCTCATTCAAAACTACTTTAACAATCTGCATTTCTACTTTGGTTTGGCTGACACTTGTTTGATACTCTATGTTTAAAATAAACAGATGATGAGCTTTAATCAAACAAGCATTTATTGAACATAAAAGACTTCACAATGGGTCATGGGAAGTCTTAGAAATGTCATCTTCTATGAAGCAAGAAACACAATATTAAAATAATGAAACACCCAGGTACACAGTGATCAGAGTGAAATATAATTAAATGGAGTTAAAAATAGTAGGTCATTGATTATATGCTGATATATATATATATATATATATATATATATATATATATACAATAGAAAAGAATTTTGGTTTTTGTTTCTTGATACAGAGTATTTCAAGGATGAAAGATCAATGAAGGGGTCATAACACAAAAGTATAAAGCTGAAATTAGGTTAAAAAAATGACTCCCTAAAGTGACCATATGCCCATCTGGCAATTCTGGTTTATCACCATTAATAATCCTGTCATCATAATAGTGCTATTATATGTGTTCTGTTTGCACAATAAAAAATATAGTCTTGAATATGGCAGGCATGAGGAAACTGACCCTCGTTTAACAATGGGAAATGGCAAACATTGACCCAATATGTGACACAATCCCCAAGAAGCTCATTTATCAGCTAGCAGCACCAAACACACTTGGCAGCATATGGTGTTAGTAGTGGTGGGAGAAGATTACAGATTAAGAAATAGAAATCCTCCCCAGCGTACACGACTAAGCTACTGACTTTCTCCACCCCAGCAGAAATGTATGCCTTTATTGTCAATGATGAAAGATCAGGTGAGGGAGGTCATAAGACAAAGCTATAAAGCTGAAGTCAGATAAAAATGGAAGAATAAAGGTAAGGCCTGGGCTGAAGAACACTGAGTATATAAATTTTAGGTAGGAGTATCACCCAAATGATAACGTTTTTGTGACAACTGGGGAAATTTTAATAAGATAATATTAAAAGATAACATTATTGTGTTTCTTAGACATGACACTGACTACATAGTTTATGTAGGAAGTGTCCTTAATTTGTTGAAATGTATACAGAAATATTCAATAGCATTTTACTTTCAAAGGTTTAGAGAAAAGAACAAATAGAGTATGTTAGACTTATTGAATCTAGTGAAGGGTATGCTGGTATCCACTTAACTGTTCTTTGTAATTTTCTGTGTATTTGATAATTTTAATAGCAAGTTAGAGGGAGGAAATGAATGAACACATATTTGCTGCTTGGATTCCAGCCATTTTCCTGATTTGGAAGGAGTATGGAAGAGTCCTTTGTGGAAAATCGTCACTCCAAGAGAGGAGAAATAAAACATGCTTCTAACAGTTTGTCATATTGGAAAGATCATAATCAAGTCTCATCCAGGTACATAGAATATCTAATCAGTGTTTTAGTGCCCATTCTTAAAAAGGAGCGGGTAACTAGTGATTATCATAAGAAAATGTTCTAACACACAAGTTAGAGACAAAATCAAAGAGGAAATAAAACAAAGCAACTTGGGGTGAAAAAAAAGATGACACTGTAAAAATAAAACATAAACATATCCTCAAAAATCTAACAAAGCCTGATACCACCATAAATCTGAAGTAAGATACTATAAAAAAAGGAACCTGTAAAAACAATTACAATGATAGAGAATTTTTAAAGCTCTCTTATAAAGAGAGAATTTATAAAAGCAGAAAGAAAAATCTTAGTAAAATATTTAGAATATAAAGTAGAAGAACTAATTCAGAAAGGAGACATAAAAGACAAAAGCAGTCCAGTATATTTACACTAGAAAGAAAGAAGTGAATCAAAAGAGAGAAGATAAACATGTGTCAAGACTTATCAGAGCTGAAGGATATGTATTTCCAAATTGAATATGTCCTAGTTTAAATGAACACTAAAGTGGATAAAACTTGGCTGGCAACAAGGTACCTAATTATGAAATTTGTGAACACTGGAAACAAAGAGAAGATCACAGATATTTTAGAGTTATGAGACGAAAAACCAAATGACCATACACAAATATTAGGAATCAGAATGGTCTCCGACTTGCTGGTATTTACAGGAAGTTGAAATGTGGCATCGTCTTCCCAATACTGAAGGATTATTTCCAACCAAGAACTTGATTCTTGAACAAACTATCAGTCTAGTATCAGGGGAAATAAAAGATATGTTCATGAGAGACCTCAGAAAATTTACCTGTTGTACGGCCGGTTCTTTTGAAAGGATATTTTGTTGTTATGAAACAAGGAAGGAGCAGGGAGTGGTGGTGCACACCTGTAATCCCAGAACTTGGGAGGCTGAGGCAGGAGGGTTGGTGAGAGTTCAAGACCAGCCTGGGCTACAAAACTGAGCTCAAGGCCAGCCTGAACTGTACAGCGAGACCCTGTCTCAAAAATGACCAAAAAAAAACAAAAAAACAAAAAAACAAAAAAACAAACAAACAAACAAACAAAAAAAAAACAAGGAAGGAAAATAGAAAGAGGAAGACATAACACAGGAAAAAATGAAGTATGGCACAGAGAAAAGAGGTGAAGTAAGCCCCTGGGGTGATAGTGAAGGAAGAAACTAGCCTGGCAATCTAGTACCAGGCAGAGCAGGCAGGTGCTGCCTAGGGGAGCAGTCAGAAGGCACCTGAAGAGACCTCTCCAGGAAGATGACATTAATATTAGTTAGTTTTTCCACTGGTGACACCTATACCAGGCACTTACAGGAGGCAATATTTAATTTAACTCAGAGTTCAGCATATTTGTTCCATGGTCGACTAGCTCCAAAGCAGAAATGGTTTATGGAAAACCATGAAGGAAGAACGCTGATCATCCCATGACGGTCAAGAAGCAGAGAGAGAAAGGAGAAGAGCATATCCTTCAGGTCATGTCCCTCACCCCTGTGACGCACCTCCAACTAAGCTCCGCCTCCAAACAGTACAATCAGCCAGTACAATGCCCATGACCTAAAGCTCCACCTAAGCTCCATCTCCAACCAGTATAATCAGCCACAAATACATCAATGAATCAATCCACAGATGAATGTAGCACCCTCATGATCTATCACATTCCAAGTCCACCACCTCTGAATCCAGGATATGGTTGGGGTCATTTTAGGTTAAACAGTATCAACAGTGATAATGCAACTGAATATTTTGAAGGGTAATTTAGAAAATTGTGGAAAGTTAAAATTAGTGAAAAGCACTGTTTTCAATTTGGACAGCTGTGACAAAATACCATAAACCTAGTAGTTTATAAGCAGTGGAGATTTCTTTCTCACTGTCCTAAAGTCTAGAAAATTCAAATCGAGGCACAGACTAATTCAGTGTCTGGTAAGTCCCCACTTCTGGATTCAAAGTCTTTTTGTTGTGTTGCATGGTCTCTTTGAGGCCTTTTAACAAAGCCCTAATCAAAATCTTGATCCCAGACATGCTAGCACAACGCCATGACCTCATCATGTCTCAGTGGCCCAACTCCAGATACTGACATCTCGTCAAGTATGATTTCAATGCATAAATGTGAGGGGGGAGGGGGACACCATGAGACTATGGCAGAAAACCACTTGAAAGGCAAAGGAACTCCAAAAACAATTTGGAAAATGGATATGCAGGAAATATTTATGAATGAATCCCATATATATAATCTGAATAATATAAACCCTGAAAATTAGTTAAAAATCATGATATAATGACATCAAACAGATAGAGGACAATAAAGAACTTAAGTCTATAGTGGAGATTATTTGTCAGAGGAAAAGAAAAAGTAAAATGCCTAAAATAAAAACAAGGAGCATTTAAGCCACAGAGGTAAATATCAAAATAACTTGCTAAAAGAGATAAAAGTAGTCCCTTTATTTTCACAGAACTAGGAAAGGAGTGGTAGAGAATGAAATTTGTCTTTCTTAGCCTTGTTAGGACTCTTTAACTCTTATACATTCATATAACTTTGAATTTTATGAAAATTAGAATATTAATTGTCAAAGTATTTATAACAAACTTTGTGGCAAATTTCGTATTTTTAATGTTTTTTCTTTATTTTATTTTGTACCCTTATACTAAATACATGAAGCCAAGGAAGAAACCTACCTGCAGGGGCCAGCGAGATGGCTCAGCAGTCTAAAGTGCCAGGTTAGACAAATCACAGTTTGATCCCTGGCACTACATACTGCGCCAGTCCCAAACCCAGGGTGGGCTGAGCCAGCCATAATAAAAATTTTTTTAAAAATTAAAAAAAAAAAAGAAATCTACCTGCTGTGGTGCACTGATTTTGCAAATCTTTAATCAGTAGCCTTCAAAATCCTAAGAATGTGAAAAAAAAAAAAAAAAAAGCTTTTTGAAAAAGTAGAGATGTGAAGAAATGAAAAACATTTTCTTAAAGATTATTTTCTATTTTAGAATACAAAAGACTCATTAGAATGCTCCCTGCAGTACCCACTTTCATAACTATCTATTTAATGTTTAAGATATAATTTTCCTCCTTGATTTGAATTTTCTCCCTCCCTGAATCACTTATGCCTATTTCAGGAAGCAGCTGTATAAAGTTAGGCATGGACCCGGATGACTGAGAAAACTTAGCCTGGCCTCAGTTGTTGTTTAGTCATTATCCTGTCTTGAAGCCTGGGATGTGAGGATCATTATGTGGATAAAGTCATTCCTTCTCTTCCTATTACAGGAGAGATAATGCCGTATTAGAGTGCATCAGTCGTAAGCCTTTAAAGATCTGTGTTTAAATGTTATCCAAGGGGCAACTGGTATTGAGGATCTTGTCAGTTTCCTCCCACTGCACATCTTTCATTAGGTTACACTTAAGTGACTTAAGCAATTTAAGTGAATGCATTGGGAAAGCATGGTCCACAGGAAACCATTAAACACTAATCACCTCACATCATCAACTAATTACTGAAGATGAATAGTGATATTCCCAGGGCCCGTAGGAGCTACTGGGAAGAAAGCTCGTGGACCAGCGCAAAGCCACTTCCTCCTTCAAGACCTCCCTCTGGCAGAGCCCTGCTTTACAGTTCCTCCACTTTTTCAACTTTCATGATATGGATTATCACAGTCTAACAGGATTGTTACTATGGCCCTCACCAAGAATGGGAAATGTCTGTTATTTCACCCCCATACCCTCCTTAACACTTGGCATTATCCCTGGCATGAAAGGGACATTTCAATGAAGATTAGCTGTGAGAATGTGAATAATGATGACAATGATTTATAAATATTTTGAGGTAGGGTCTATGTAGTCCCAAGTGGCCCTGAACTAATGACAGTCCACTTATCTGGGCCTCCTGAGTGCTGAGATTATAGCTATACCCTACCATGCCGAGCATTGAGTACCCTATATATACAAAGGTAGAACTTTTATGTGCTTTCCTTCATTTCAAACATTTAAAAAATCCTACAAGTAAACAATTTGGCTCTCATTATATTTGTAACGTGGAACATTAAAATCTGGCTTTTGGGCTGGTGAGGTAGCTCAGCCGACTGAAGTGCCTGAGTAGGAAAGCTTAGGCAATTACAGGGACCATGATAGGATCTGTGGCACCACATGCTGTGTGAGCCCTGCCCCCAGTGAAGGCTGAGTTGGCCAGAGTCCAGGGTGGTGGTGTACACCTGTAATCCCAGGGCTGGACAGGCTGGAAGCAGGAGGATCATCACAAGTCTGAGCTATGTAGTGAGACCCTGCAACAACCAAATACATGCATACATACATACATACATATACATACATACATAAAATAAAATATAGCTTTTAAGAAACATTTGGTCCTTACTAAAGAATAAAGATAGGAAAGAAGGATAATTTTGATAACTCCAAGCAGAATTTATGTTTTGAATCATAGATTACCTTTAAAACAAATTTGGTTAACTTTAAGTGTTGAGCATTTTTAATTTCTGTTTGCCCAGGATCCACTTGTAAGCTGAAAATTTTAATGTGGTACATACATATGCATGATTGTTGTTATCTATATCTGCTTTTCAGTTAGAAGCTCACATTTGCTAAAAATATATTCATACTGGGCAAAATATTTTGAACATATTTATATTTATATTTTTATATATTTTTGTTGTTTTGAGATAGGGTCTCATTATGCAGTTCAGGCTGGCCTTGAGCTCACTTTTGTAGCCCAGGCTGGTCTCAGACCCCTGCCTCAGCCTCCCAAGCGCTGGGGTTACAGGCATGCGCCATTGGGCCTGGCTTTTTTGCTCTTTTTTTTTTTTTTTTTTTTGGCAGGACTGGGGTTTGAACTCACGACCTTGCACTTGCCAGGCAGGCACTTGTGCCATGGAGCTATCTCCCCAGCCCTCTGGCTTTTTATTATATTTCTCTGCAATGCAACAAGTGTGATTCAGTTTGTGCATCTATATTTTTTCCTTTTATTTTCAAGAAGAGTTCATCATCTACAATTTTTCTTAAATACTGCTTTCCAAAACTTTACTAAAAGTAGAACCCTCCATAAAAATAGTTTGCAAATTTGTCATAAAATCAACATCTCCAGGAGAAGGGCACTCTGAACTTATTCATGATTTTTATTCTTAGATAAACTTTGAGACTCTTTTGATATATTCTTTTCTTAGTCCTTAAGCCATAATTTTTAGAAGAGAAAATAAGACATTTCCATTATGTGGCTGAAAAAAAAAAAAAAAACTTGGTAATTTTTTAAAAAAATTCTAATTTCACTTAATTAATGTTCAAGTTTTACCACCACTTTAATTGATGGTTCACATACCCATTTCAGGGTGATGAAATAAAATATATCACATGTATCATTTTTGGAATTAAAAATATGGGTGTAACAGTGAGAATAACAATATTTATTTACATTATATAGGTGTCATGAATAGTATATCAGATGTTATTATTGTTTTCACTATAACAATGCTAATATATAATTATACAGCTTTGACTTCCTCCCCACATCAAATAAACTCTCAGAGGCCAAAGTCTCATCTTTTTTTTTCAGTTGTGCTCCCGCCAACCTAATACAGGTGCATAATATGTGTAGTATCCATATGTATTGAGTAGAAATAAATCAAATTAAAGTATTGACAAAGCAGAAAACTAATGATAATTACATTGGCACCAACTTTTCATTATTATTGCTTGGAAAGTTATGTTTTTATCCCACCAAGATATAATTACTTCACTCAAAGTTTCTCAATTGGGAAAAAGAAATGGAAGATATTAGAAAAGCACTTTTCACCCATCTCTTTTCTCTTATGTACTCTACTCTTCTTTCCAAGCTCCCTTTTTGTTATTCCACACCCAAGTGAAGGTTTCATATTTGTATTTAAAAATATGCAACCTAGGATGTAAACTTCAGTGTGCAAGGAGACTCTCAGTAGAGCTTTACGGCCATAGTCAGAACATTAATAAAACAAACATCTAATGCCAAGCTACATGATAAAACATTTCAATAATGATGGCACATTTCTGTCTCTAGTAGTAAGCTCTCTGATGCTCTCACTGACTAGCAGCACCTCTCCTTGCTCGGGGACAACACCCAGGAGTCCAGAAAGTAGTCAATCTCATTTTAATCTACAAGAATCATTTCATGACCCTCTCACCCGCTAAGGCTGACAGATGGTTACTGTGTTGGAGAAGAGCTCATTTGCTTCACAGATAAACAGTTCACTCTTGGGGAAGAAATTAGTCACTGGAGAACCAAAAACCCCAAAGGAACTGTCTATCTTCTGACATCATCAGAACGCTGACACCCTGTTGCTTTAATCTTAGTTTTCTCATATATCCAGTTAAAAGGAAACAGAGAAAGGGGGAAGGGAGGAAGGAGAATGGGAACAAGGAATGGGGGAAAACAAAACACGAGTCACGCCTGGTAGGTGCCTGGGAAAGGAGAAGTGAATAAGAAATGTGGCAAATCCTCCAGCTTATGTTTGTCATGAAGCCCCCGTGAAGCCATTTCTGTCCTCTTGCATGTTCTAAAAAACCTATTTTTTAATTGTGGACCTATCCCTCTACTGTAGGTTAATGCTTCAAACATATATTCACATATATGGTAGATCTTCCATTCACATTACATTTATAGGCTGGGGTGGATGCCACAAATTTTAGTGTGACCCTCTGTTCTTTTAAAAATGAAAAGAGAGATTTATTTCAAAAGTAAAAGCTAGGCATTGAACTGTGGTACGAGTAATATACTCATAAAAATAGTTCATCATAGAAAATAAAACTTAGTCGTTGTCCTTCCTGTTGCACTTGCTTAAGAAACCGAAAATGCGCAATCGGAAAGCAGACGTTGGGTTCTTCCTTTTGCACCAGAAATGACTGAGGAAACACAAAGCCAGACAGAGATGTTTCTTCCTTAGCATTCTTGCTTTGTTCTCTGTACGGCTGAGCATTCAAACATCATCGGAGAAATCATAAAAGGACCAACACCACGCCGCCGTGTTGCTGAAGGCCAGCCTTGCAAAATGAAGTGGAAGATCAAGGACTCTGACTCTTACAAGCTTTCCTTTATCAGAGGAGATATAAGTGATACATTCTAAAAACAGTGCTATTCCCAAAAAGGAAATATGCAAAAATGAAATTAGCTTTATTATTAGGGCAATGTGTTTAGAGATAATTGATTTTGCTTTTTAATAACTCACTTGCTATTTCTATTTTAGCCACAGGTTAAAAAATATTGGTAGGTTTTCTCCCTAAGTTTCCTAAAAGAACCTATTTGCCAAAAGGGTATTGCACATGAGGTTAGCAAACGGCATATTGATTGGAATAGGCTGTGCAAAAGGAACACTTATCTTTAGCTCCCACATGGCCCTGTGGCCTTCTGATATGCTAGTGTGACAGTGCCTCCTTCAAAACATAGCTGCCTTCAAACATATGTTACACAGAGATTTTGAGGAGCAAATTAAATTCCAGGGGCAGGAAGCAGATCACACATGTACACTCTGCAATTCCAATTTGCTATGCTTCCCATTTCGTACTTTCTGCAAGCAAGCTTGCATTTACTACAAAGATCAAACACGTGTGCATACACACATCGGCATGGGAAAGAACAGGTGGTTTTATACCATGCTTCATAAACCGTGGATTTTTTTTTTTCTCTATGACTTCTGTGCCAAGTATTTAACTTTTTGTTTACAAAACTGACAAAGAATCCTTTTACCCACCCCCTTCCCTACTACATTTACTGTCTAAATATTGATGCTGGCCATTGATTGAAGACATGGAGACAGTAGAGTCACTGGAAGGAAGGAACACAGACTGTGGTGTCCAAAAAGACCTGACACAGAGCCCAGAAGTCTAGCTTCCTGCTCATTTTGCATGGGACCCTGGCTAATGCTCCTGAGTTCTGTAAGGCTTTACATGAGAATGATGACACTTTGGAGGTTAAGTGAGAACTAAATGAGGGGATAGTAGCATTTAACGTGGGCCCAGCACACAGCAGTGGATGAGTTGAATCTGAATCTGAATCAGTGAACAGGAAGAGAACACAAAGTATTTCAAAAATAGTCAACAGGTGCCAGGTGCAGGGGCACACACCTATCACCCCAACACTCTAAAGGCTTCAGCAGGAGGATCCTGAGTTGGAGCTCAGCTTAGGCAATTTAGCAACTTAGCAAAGCCATGTCTTGAGATAAAAAACAGAAAATGGGCTAGGGATATATCTCATCAGAAAAGTCATGGGTTCAATTGCCAGTATTGCAAATAAATAAACAAAAACATTATATATATATATATATATATATATATATATATATATATATATGGATTATTTTAAAATGGATCTGGTAGCTGAACATGTTTGGTGTGTTGTTCCTATTTATCTGAATATTAATAATAAATTCCTTCTTATGAGTCTTTTTCAACTCTTATGAGTTTTTTTCAGATCTTTTCTATTATTGCAGGCTAAGATCTGTATGGAATAAATTAGACATGAAAATCATTCTTCAAATGCAGATTTCCTTCCTCCGTTTATGCATTTCCAAGATTCCTCCCTGAAGTTGCAGTTTTTATGCCCTGCTTTCCTTCTAAGTATTAGGTAATTACTTCTTAAAATTCCATTAATGTGAAGAAAATGTTTAAGTTCTATGAACTACTGGAGTATCTCTTTAAAAATCAAACATGAGACATGCAAGTAGAATGCATGATGTCTACATTTTAAAATATCTAAGTGTCTTTATTGTTGCTCTGAGTGAGAGAAGAAGCAAGTCCTCAATTTAAATCAGCCACAAAAGATGCAACGATAGTGCTAAGACTTATGCTGGCCAACCAGGTGGAACTGAAGTGTCCGGTCCCTCTGCACACTTGTAATAATGTAGGTGGGCTTCAATGAGATCACCATGAGTAACCCAGGCGAAGACAGGCCTGTAGCAAGCAGAGTCTTGCTGACTCAAGGTAAGCTGGTGAGGAGCATTTCCTTGCTATTTTGTATGAATGAGAAAAGAGTTGAATCTTGAAGATGTACCTAGAAACACCCTGAGTTTTCTTGAAGCTATCCTTAGAAAGGCAAACTCCTAATCACAGTCCTCTATTTGCTCTCAAAGAATGAAACGACAATTATAACTAAAACCAAATTAAATTTCACAACAATGGCTAGAACAGCTTAGCACTGAAGTTGGTGGAAGTATCTGTGTCTGTGGTCAGTTCTGGCTCACAGGTGTGAGTCATCTTTTAAATGCCTCTATGCCTCCCTTTCTGAATCTGCAAAGCAAGTGACTACACTTAGAGAAAATAGATTTGTAGTATGCTTTTCTGGCTATCACCAGTTTTCCCAAGATTCTCTACCTCTTGCCCTTCCTAGAGTAAGGATATGTGCAAAAAATTTTGCCTAATATTGTTGAAGTTCACTTTCTGATCCTGAAATCAGGTGTCATGATGTACATGACCAAACTCTTCCAGGATGGCAAATTTCCTTATATGAAATGAGTAGCATAAATATTTTACATAACAGAAGAATTTAATCTGGTTTGACAATAACTAGGAATGACAAGCAAGGCTTCTAGCTTCTACTTGACAAGGTGCATAACTCATGAGAGGCATAACTGAATACTTGCTAACAGCTGACTTCCTCTGTGAAATCTAAGTTTTAAAGTTATTTGAAACAAAATTATTTCCTAATCATCAAGCCCAGGGATCATTTTTTTCTTTCTTTTCTATCTCAGCTGTATTTGTAAAAAGAACCCTTTTCTGTTCCCTGGAAATTTTTATCTTATCAATTAGGAGTTCCCATCAAGTAGAGCTCATTGTTTTCAACTTCTGTCTCCCCTGCTGTCTTCCCATCTGCTCACATCTATTTTTTTAACTTCCCTATTTCAGTAGAAAAATAAAACAAAAACAGAAAGGTCAGGTAACTTCGTTCTGTTTATGAAATAAGGATAGCACTATTTCTTTCTTCTTACTCAAACCTCTCCAAAGAATGAAAAGCACAATGACCCCAGAGGTCAAGAGTTGAGATGATCTGAGTTTAAACTTGAGCTTTATCAGTTCCTACAGTGTGGTAAATGAACATGTAAATTACCATGCAGTATGTATTGTAATTTGTTCACCTTTAAAATGGTAACAATAATAATATATGCACCTAGCAAGATCCATGAAAGAGGTTATGTATGCCCAATATTTAGTGGAATATTAGACACTCCTCCTCAGAAAGCGTTCGCTGTCAATATTATTGTGACCCCATCTTTGTTTCTTGGCTCGCTGCTTTTTTCATTGATAACCTGAACTCTGTCTTTTTTTTTTTTTTCATCTTTTCTCTTTAGTTTGCCAATTCTAATCGCTAAATCTAACTCTTTTCAGTTACCTAAGACTTCAGAGTCTGGCCTGCTAGACAATTTTCTTCTTTCTGAAATCTCACTCTTTTCCTGACTTCCTAGCTTTCTCCATCCCTTCCTGTCTCCTGATTAGCACATTTTTCTTCTTAGTGGGGTGAGTAAGGGGTTTAGTGCATTGATTCACTGCTTCTCTTCCTCAGTGGACAGCAATCTATACAACTGAATCCCAGAACTCAGGCATGGATGGTGAATTAGGCAGCATATGAAGTTTGGATCAAGGGAGGAAGCTGTTATTGCTGCCCAAGGATGCTGTAGAATGAAGGGGTAAATGCTGTGAAAGAAAGACAAAGGTCAGTCTTTTTAGTATCTATTTAATACTCATTTTTTTTTTTTTGATTTAGACTTAGGCCAAATTAGACAATATAAAAGAAGATTCAAATTTGATAGTGCATTGGTCAAAATTTTACATCTATCTAAATGTTAGCTTTTTTATAGTCTTTTATGTAGGTTTTTTGTACACTATAGTAATTAGTAACTTAATTGCTGCAAAGGACATACATGGCTTATTTCCTGGGTCTATGCCATGATCTGATATCTCTCTTCTATTACAAATT
The DNA here is from genome assembly GCA_004027025.1 of Myocastor coypus. Taxonomy (NCBI): domain Eukaryota; kingdom Metazoa; phylum Chordata; class Mammalia; order Rodentia; family Myocastoridae; genus Myocastor; species Myocastor coypus. The sequence goes on from PVJA010008309.1 coordinate 47,250, forward strand.
TTCCATATATATATATTATTTTTAAGTTTTCCCTATAATTTTTTCTATCTTATTGAAACCTTGATTATTTTTCTCTCCAAAGTAACACGATCTCCTCTCCTCAATATAATCTCTCCCTCCCAGTTTATCCTGTAAAACATGCAGTAAGGGGCCAGTCATCTCCCCTCTGCAATTTTCCTTCAGAGCAGCAACTATGTCCTTTTCATCTTCAAAGCCCGGTGTTTTTCAGGGAGGAGACACTTAGTAAATGTTTGATGTTCTAAACAGAATCAGGAAAACATGCTATAAGAATTCTGGAAAAAGGTTGTTTTAAAAACTTGCTTCTGTTGTTACAAAGACTAGTGATCCACTGAGCTCAGACTTAGGGTATTCTGAGCCAGTAAAACCACACAAGCTATTTGACCTTCCTTTTTCTTCACAGCAGCTCTCCAGAGCAAAGCAGTCTCCTTCCTGTCACTGCTCTCTCTCTCTCTGTCTCTGTCTCTGTCTCTGTCTCTGTCTCTCTCTCTCTCTCTTTCTCTTTCTGTCTCTGAATACATACTTTAAACCCTGGGCTTCTGGAAATAGACTTACTATGTTGGAGTAGGAGAAAAAGACAGTGTCTACATTTTCAGTTTTGTTATCTTATTCATACTTTCCAGTGAAATGAATTAAATAAATACATCTGCAGTTTATAAAAGTTAAGAGAGTTCCATGAAATAATTCTGACATTGGATGAAAGATGAATTACAATCACATGTCTGAGGTTATATCTAATCTCTTGAAATTATCATTGTCATAGATTTTTAGGATATCACTCTACAAATCTATTCGTAACTATAACAGATTATTATATTTTAGCTTTATAATTGTAAACTTCTGTGTATGTTACTTAATTTCAATAGAGGAACAGCATCTAGGATTCTAAGTCACTAGCTCTATCACTTTGAAAGCAAGTTTTTAGTAAGTAGAAGTGCTTACCTGATCTCTTCAGTCTATTGTTCAGTAATTGCCTTATAATTTTCCTAAAATTTTAGGTGAGTTTGTTTAGTTCAAATGAAAGTATTTGCATCCAAACCTGGCAACAATTTGATGCTCTGTGTAGATAGCCGTGGTGATTGGTTATTTTTCAATTTAGAGTTCCCACTTTATAATAATCCAGTGGATGTCTCCAGTGAATTCTAATCTTTCTCCACTTTAAAGGTAGAGAACTTAGTTCCCTAGTGTGCTCCCCAGCACATAATGCCATTCAATAAATATTTAATGAATGAATATGTGATTTTAGCTATCTACAGAGATCTATTCTCTAGTGTCAATAGCCAAATACCTAAGCAACTTCAACCTTAGGGTTTTAACATTGCCTGAAATTCTAGAGCCCAAATGTTATGTAATTATAATTTAATACAGAAAGACTGAAAGAGATTCAAAGGAAAACTTGGGGGCATTAGGTTAGAAAACCAATAAAGGTTTAATGTCTCATAAAGATCATGACACAAGTATACTTAGTCCATACTCTGAGTAGAAAACATGTAGATTATGTGAAGCTAGAGATAATTATGAGTTATTGCCTATTAATAAAGAAAAGTGGAAAAGAACACAAGTGTTTCAGCAATTGCTATGCTCTAAGATTATGATGCATTTTCTGCCCAAGAAGAATTATGTAGTTTTAATTGTTACATCACCTGCTACTTTGCAAGGGAAGTGTAACATTTTCATAGGTGTATTAGGGCCTATTGTTCTTTATAAAAATCAATAATGGAGTAGCCGGGCGTGGTGGCGCACGCCTGTAATCCCAGCACTCGGGAGGCTGAGGCAGGAGGATTGGTGCGAGTTCGAGACCAGCCTGGGCTACAAAAGTGAGTTCAAGGCCAGCCTGAACTGCATAGCGAGACCCTGTCTCAAAAAGGCAAAAAAAAAAAAAAAATCAATAATGGAAAAGGATATGTGATAGCTTGTATCTAGATGTACATAGGTGATATCTTGAGGATGTGGTTGGATTAGGGAGGCACTTTAGCGGCCTTCCTGTTACGAGGCATGGTTGGAAGAGGTAGGTCACAATGGGCATGAGCTGGAGTTTATATACCTTCCTGGCTCCTCCTCTCTGTCAAGCCATCCTGTCTTGGAGTGAGAGGACTATGAATTAAAACATGGGCCAAAATATAAAAGGTAATAGAAAACAGGGAGATAGGTCTTTTGCAAGAAGGAAAGAGACCACAAGGGTAAAGAGAGGAAGACATTTTCATGATGAATGTAATTATTATATACTGCAAAATGTATTAATAAAAATAAAAATTTAAAAATAAACCTCTCCTCCCTTAGGTTGCAGGTGCTGGGTATTTTTTCTCAGGGGTGAAAAAGTGACTAAGATGTGAGGCTTGGACTTTAGCCAAGATGGGAAATCCAAATTTCATGAAAATCAGCATAGGCATATTTCTTTTTAATAGGAAGGGTTTCCCCAAGAATGATAGGAAATGATGTCTTATGGCTCAACAAAAAGCTTAGAGTAGATTGTGTGTGGTTCCTTTGGATGATAAATACTACTTAAGGGGCAAAGAGAGCTGAGCTGGCAGAATCTTACCCACATTCTGCTATCATAAGCATGTGACACTCCTCAGATTTATCATCTTCATCAGAAGCTACTTGATCTTTCCTCTTAACGGAAAAATGGCTTCCCTCTTGTCCTGAACCCAAACCTTTTTCCAAGCCATCTCAGCCAGGCAGGAAGTTTATTTCTTAAGAATTGTTTGTTTATTTTGCAGCCAAGTCCAAGCTATTTGTCCGAACTAGCCTAGCTGGACTACTAAATTCTGTTAAATTCTCTGTGGGAGTTTCTGGGAGTTAATACAATTTGTCTGTATTAATTTTTCTATGAATCCTTCAGTATGTTTTTATAACCAATCTTGCCCAATAAGTAACCCAGTCTGAGCATGCCTAATACATTCACAGCCAAGTTCTAGAATATTTTCTTGCAGTGCCCTTGAATTGTCTGTTTACTTAAGGCCTAATTAGTCTTGCCAAATGCTTATTCAGGGTGGGCCCAGAAATACATATTGAGATTATCAGGACTGAGTTATATAAACTTCTCAACAGTCATTTATTAATTCATCAACACACTGTTGTATACTTACTAAGAGCTATTCTATCCAGGCACTCTATTAGTACTGAGGACATGGAGACAGAAGGTGGACTCCCCACTTTGCATTCTGTACAGCCTGGCGGGCAGCTCTATGATATGGTGAGTATCATAGACTTGCAGTCTAGTCTGTGTTCTAACACTGACCCTACCTCTGTTTAACTTTCTAATTATGTGTATCTAATGCCCTTCTAATCCTAATTCCCAACAGATTTAAAATAATAATGATTATTGTCCTATTCCACAAGGGTAATATAAGAATTAATGTTCTAGGAATACTACCTAGAACATGGTAAGCACTGTAGAGATGGCATTTGTTATCACTGTCACAATCCTGAGGACAGCCAAGGAAATTAAACTGCAATATAATATGCAACATATGAGGATGGGCGAAGAGACATAGTCAGGGATGGTGATGAGGAAGAAAACATAAGAGGAAGGAAATGTAAAGCAAGCCATACCAGGAAGGATGAGTAGCAAGGAGTCAAGAAAGGAAAGAACATTCTAGAAAGACAGAATCATTACATACACCAAAAACCTAGTGGCAAAATACAACAAACATTTTCAGGAGATTGTAAGTAGTTCAGTATGTCTGGATCTTGAAATATATATCAGCCAATGGTGGAAAGCTAGTAAGAAAGGGAGGGGCAGTTTTGTTATCCTTGAAGTGGAAGTGGTCATGGGCTCTGTACTGCCACAAGAATATTCTCTTGTAGTTTTCACTTTACAACAGTGCACTCTCTATATGAGTAACCACATGGTCTCTTGGCCTTAGGGATCATCTCTTACCAGCCTTAGTTTTGAGATACAGTGTCTGTTTAAGTTTTCCATTTCTTCTCTTACCACCCCCTGTAGATGTCCTAAGAGAGGAGCAGAGCTCTGATATGTACTGTCACAAGAAATGTGACATGCCCTCCACCTCAGAGAGAACTGTTATCAGGTAGCAGGAGGTCTTTATGTCTTGGTAAAGCTAGAAGGAAAGGAAAAATAATAAATCATTAGCATAGAATCTATTCTTATAACTAGGGTCTTGTTTGTTCAGTAATGGCTTTAATCTAGTGACAGTGTGGAAGAGGAAGCTTAAACTTGTGACTGGCAGCTTCAGTTAAATCAAAGTCATAAATATGTGCATGGAGTGTGTACTTTTCTTTTATGTATTTAGCAAAAGTTCTACAGGATCTCACTGTGTAGGTTGGACTTGTAGTGATTCTCTTTTTTTTTTTTTAGCCTCTCAAGTGCTTGGATTATAAGTATGCACCACCATGCTCAGTCTCAGTCACCATCTCAGAGTGCCCTGGAGGCAGGGCTGGCAGGGTACACCAGGGATTGAACCCCTGGTCCTGTGCCTTCCTAAGGAGGTGCTTTAGTCCACTGAGCTATCTGGTAGACCCAGCATGTACTTTCCATTATCAGCTGGAAACCCAGGCGCCTAGAGTACATGCTCTTTTTGATGTATCTTGGTGTCCTTTGAGTGCTAAGCATGACCAGTTTGACTTAGAGACAGCTACCATAGCCAGCCGTGATATCGCACAGCTTGTTGACTTACTGTGAATAAGTCAAACACAATAGAACTCTTCATCGAATCAATGGAGGAATATTGATTTTTGCCTTGCAGAACATGAAGCAGACCAGCTTGAAAGGAAATTCTTGATAAGTTCCACTGACTCAGAAGGAATCAAAGGTTGGGCTGCTTTTCACCTCAGCTCTGGGCAAATGGGAAAAACCCATGACTGCCGGTAGTGTGAGGACTCCATGGGCAGCAGGTGCAGTCTGTCGTAGTAGTCTATGAAGAACCAAAGTTAAGAACTGAAGTTGAAGGGCTGGGGAGATAGCTCCATGGCACTAGTGCCTGCCTGGCAAGTGCAAGGTCCTGAGTTTGAACCCCGGTCCCACAAAAAAGAAGAAGAAGGAAAAAAAAAAAAAGAACTGAAGTTGAATTGGGCACGGTGGTGCACGTCTGTAATCCCAGCACTTGGGAGGCTGAGGCAGGAGGATCGATATGAGTTCGAAACCAGCCTGGGCTATGAAAGTGAGCTCAAGGCCAGCCTGAACTGCATAGCGAGACCCTGTCTCAAAAAAGACAAAAAAAAAAGAAAAGAAAAACTAAATTTGAAGAGGCCACTTAGTTTACGCTTTACTGGATCTAGGATTATGTATAGTGTCATATTGGTTTTGGGGATGGGATGGGAAAACATAGAAATTAGTGATGTTTAAAGTCACAAGACTTGAATAGATTAATACAATAAACCTGTATTAGGCTAAATATTCACTTTAATATGCATGTATTATTTGGCTCTGTTACTTTGAAACACAAAGTCTTGAGTTTTAAACCTTAAAGACAAAAATCTGACAGACTAAAAATTATATACAGAACCAGTCCACTTTACCAAAGGATAGGGTGATGCAGCGGTCTTGAATCCAGTCACTGTGAGTTACATGGAGGAGGTAAGCATCCATTATTACAGAGTGACAACAGGGACTCTCCCTACGTAGCTGGGAGGAGAACTGTTCCTAGCAGAGGAAGTCTGCACAGAGCAATTGCACCTTTGACCAAATGTCCCACTGGCTTGTTATGGGGATGTAGGATTAGACGCATCTTCTATATGAAGGTGATAATGCGGCTTCCCTGTACCTGCCTCACAGAATATCTGAGATTCAACATATAGCATTTTATCATGCTTTGAGATCTTTGGAAGATTCCTGTGTACATTCAGGGTAAATCGAGTATGCCATTATTGTTATTAACATCTTCACTAAATATCATATTGGGTCTCCTGCATTTTTTCTGGGTGGGCCTGGGGCCCGAGACTGCATTTTGCTCCTTCTCTTTGCCACGGTGGATAGCACCCTCCTCTGACCTTTGGTGTAGAACTTGGCTCAATCATACCTTTAGCGTAATTCCTACCCAAAAGTGATCCTATGGTGAAGGGAGTTATGGTTTTGTATTTGTTCCTACAACTAGAAACACTAATAAAGGGTAGTGATATTTAGCAGTTGACAGATTTTTGTAACTAACGAGTTTATATTTTACACAATAAGAGCAAACCTTATGTGTAGCTAAGCAGTTATCAAACTGGGAGTTTGTATTTAATTTAGTTTGATGGAGAAATGAAATACTTCCATGATAAAGAACAACTAAAGAATTTCATGATAACAAAGCCAGCCCTACACAGAATATTAAAAGATATTTTTCTAGAGAGGGACTGAAATGACAGAACTCCATGAATGAGAATGGAAAGAATATACCAAATAGGGAAAACAATTAAACACAGAAATTTGCAGAATATATATATATATATATGCTAGACCTGACTCTACCACTTTCCCACTTTCTTCTATTTAGTTTTTCTGGAGGGAGGCCTATTTCGGTAGTAGGTATCAGGTCTTCTCCGGAAGCCATCACCTGCCGTCTGCCTGTCCTGCTATGGGAAAAGCTTTAGGAGTACTTTGAATACCACTATCCACATTGGCCTTCCTCAGGAGTGAGAAAGGGGAGGGGGACAGTGCTCAGGAAGGTAGGTGAAAACAAAGGGCAGACCCTGAGAGAAGCTGTTGACGCTGGTCAGCTCCACATGAAGAGCACTGTAGTTCGGAGCTTGAACGTCCCCCAGAGGTCCATGTATTAAGGGCATGGTTCCAGGGGCAGAGGCACTGGGAGGTGATGTAAACTTTAAGAGAACTGGCTAAATGAGAGGCATTTGGTCTTCACTGGACATTAGCACCTCAGGCCACTCCTCTCCTCCAGCCTTTCCTTCCTGGCAATTAAGCAAGCAATTTTTCTTTGACACACATTCCACCATGATGTGCCATCTCACACAGCCAGAGGGTCCAGCTGATCACAGACTAGAATCCCCAAACAGGTGAGCCAAAATGGCACTTTTAGTCTTTTAAGTTGTTTATCTCAGGCATTCATGATAGTAATGCAATGCTGACTAATACAGGGAGGTTAGATCTTTACAGCCCCACACCCAGACACCTAAAATGAATTATTCTATTACCGATCTAGTTCTCTTCCTCTTTTTCTCTTCTACCTTTGCAACCGCTGAAACCAACGCAGAAGATTTTGAATTGAGAATGAACTGTTTTTCACTTTTCAGTTCAAATTCTGACAATAGCGAGAAAAATCTTTTTTTCTCTTTTGAGGAGACTGGGGAACTGGAATCATTTCTGTTTCCTCTATATTTCTGAGTACTGGGAATCCCACTCAGAACCTTCCACTTGCCAGGAAGTTGCTGTGCCACTGAGCCAAATGCTGGGCTCTGCCTTCTACATTTTTTGTCCATTGTCTTAGGACAACACCATGGGATGGCTACTCAAGCAGAGAAGGTGGTTCCCTCAGCCGCCCGCCTGTCATAAGGCCTCTTAATGACTGAACTTAGATGTGGCAAAGCTTCTTCATGACTGTCATAGCAGTCTGGAGAGATCTGCCTCAGCAACCACTTTTTTTCAGGCAAAAGAGCACCTTGGCCTCTTTTTTTTTTTTTTTTGTTCTCTGATTTCCTTTACTTCTAATTTTTGTAATTCTTTTTTTGTATTGTTTAAATTTAACAATGGTTATATTACATATTTTCATCATCAGATCAGTTTAGATTAACACATATAGGTATATAAGATTGATCAAACAATTAAACATTAACCTTTCTAAATCCACATTACTTTTTTTTTTCTTTTTCCCCTTTCTTTTCTTTGAAAGTTGACATATTGCATATCGTCCTCACAATCAGTCTACAGAGTACCGTGTGTGGGCATGACCTACCTCCCTATTGATGTTGCTTAGAAAAATAAAAGAAATTAAAAAGAAAAAGGAAAAGAATAAACTTCTCTTTGGACTAAGAGGAAGCAGATACATACACAGTCAAAGGTTTTGCAATTGCAGTGGGTCACCAGTGAAGCTGTTCACTACTAACTGTTTTGAGGACAGACAGGTTAAATCATCACTCTCAGTGGTTGTTCAGCAGTCTGCCCAACGGGAACTCAAAGCCCTATACAAGCACAACATCCCAGACTCTCACAATAGACCTTTAGAATATTTGGCAAGTAGGTCTGCTTTGCTAGGCCAGAGAAGGACAACTCTTGCAAATTAATACTGACTCATCACTCAGTGATGAAGCTACATCCCTGGTGACATGTAAAACTTGGGCAACTGGAGAGGTAGGGACAATGTCTCTGAGTGCATCCCATTCAGACTCAATCAGGTTCACAGCTGCTACACTTTGACGCGGGTCATTTTAGAGATTACCAAACGGAAGTGTGAGCCAGATAGTCTTCAGCTTGATACTGATGGAGGATTATTTCCTTTGTCTCGCTCTTTTCAAGAATCAGAATTGAAATTGTACATCCCGCAAGTTTGGTTGCAACATAATGGGGTGGCTTTGGGGACATTGGGCTTCAGAAGAATGTTTGATCTTTTTCATGTGGGTAATGCCTGCTGCAGAGAGGAGAGGTTATCTAGAATACCTTCATCTTCCTGAAGTTAGACAATACTGTGATTTACAGTAACACAAGAAGTCCATGAGGTCCTATTTAATTCCAATCTAGCTGAATTTCAACTTGGATATAATGGGAAATAAAATGATTTAACATGAGGGGGATAAATTTCTATTTTCTTTATCTTCTCTCTGTGGTTACTTTGCTAGTTGACAGCTAGCAAAGTAACTTTACTCCTGGCAGCCCTGGATTTCTACGATGCCTGTTCTGTACTAGCCAGGCTGCAGCATGCATGGAGGTCCTGGAGCAGCCTGCTCCAGGGACTCCAGCCTCAGCTCTTCACCATTACACTATCGTTGGGGGCGTTTGTTTTGGTGCTGGTTTCATGACATACAGACATTCTGGCTTTGCTGAAGTTATTAGTGAACCGTCTGCAATTCTTAATATTCCTGTATGCTCCCTGTTCTTAGTCTCTATTGTCTACTTGACAAGTGAAATATTTCAAGCTCCTATAGGTAGGATGTGTAGGGTTTTCTCTCTTTTTTAATCCTTAGGAAGAAGGTAACCTTTTGCATCTGTATCAAAATGTTATTCTGTGCCTCACACTTCTCTACCACATCTAGATGAAACCCCTAGCTACTACCTAGAAGTACAAAAAGATCACTCAAGTCGACTTTGCTTCAAGGAGAAATACAGTGCTCTTACACTGTAAGAGAAAAGATGCCAGTGGGGCCCTTTGGGATTCTACATGACTCACATTCACTCTGGTAATTTAAGAAATAATCCTCTGGAAAAGCAGACATCTGGAGATGTAGACCAATTTTAGGTTCTATGGCCACATGACACAGAGACTAGTCTTCTGAATCACTATGTCACAGAGAACATAGATTAGATACCTGGATTTGGGGGATGGATTTGTACACCCATACCCCGATCCACTGAATATATAGTTTAAGGATCAGAGAGGTTAATAAGAAAGTGACCAAATGGATCTTTCCTTTTGGAGTTTATCTTAAGGTTGGTAGTAGTTAACACTACTGTTGACTTATATAACTGAGGTAATATAGCTACATCATAAAGCTTTATAGTGACAGTTTAAAAGTACTACATTTCCTTGAGATGAGGCGAGGAGCAGGCTGCCCCATGTATGAGTGTGGGAATTACTAAAGTTTCTTTTGCAACTTCACATTCCAAGATGCTTTCACCTGGCTTGCTCTGCAGCAGCAACTCTCCAGAGGGCTGCAAGTCCCACTGCTGTCGCTGCTTCATACTGCCCAACAACAGCGGTATTGATTCATACACCATTACTGATTTGCATGGTTAATTCTTTCAATTCTCAGAGATCTTGGAGCAAGTATCATTGTTTTCTTCATATTCCAAATGGATTTAAGGAAACTGAGGCACAGAGAAGTTAAGTAATTTGCCAAAGAATAAAAAAACCACCAAATGGTAGAGCTAGTTGGCGCCTGAACTTTGTTTTCATAGAGCGGTTCATGTTATATAATTCTGTCTTCTTTACATCCAGGAAAAAGAGAGAAAGATCAGGAGAGGTGATCAGGATCCTAGGGCTTCAGCTGACCCTATGGCCAGATTTACCCCTCCCTACACACACACACACACACACACACACACACACACACACACACACACAGTATCAGCCAGACTGCCACATCACTCTTCTGGGTTGGAGTTTGGCACCTCCTGCTTGCTCACCCATGAGATGACAATGACACAGCTAATCCTACATCAGGGAACATCCCAAGACAAGCACCAATGTCCAGCCCTTCAGCTCTGTGCTACTCCAGTGTCAGAGGTGACCAGAGTTCAAGACAGCACTCAGTGTTTGTATTGCTGTGTGACCATGAGGAATTAGGCTCTGGCCCTGGCTGCTTCTCTTCCCAAGAGGAATTGGATACTGAGCGTGACATCGTGGCTTGAGGAAAAAAACCTTTTGCTTCTGGACTGTCATTTCAGCTGAGGAGGCTGGGATGGCAGGTGTAACCAGATTTTCCTTCAACCTGTCCCACCCTTTCCTAGCGTGCAGTCAGAGGTTTTCCGCCAACTCATTCCTTCTGAGTATTTCACAAAAGGAAACCCTTCTGTTTTTTTTCTGAGAGAAGCATGTGCCAAGGTTCCCAGAAACTCCCAGGTTACCTTTCCTGACAAGTGACCTCCAAAAAAGAAGTGTCCCTGACTAAGAGCAAATTTCTCCTTTTTCAAGAACATAAGGTGTTCATATGAGAGATCAAATTTCCTTACTTTCACAGATGTGGAGCCATGAAGAACAAGTGACAACCCTCACATTTTTTTTTTACAAATGATAAAAATTGGATGACCCCCTCACAGAGGAGCTGACCCCTTTATAGGACTCTGCCAATATCTGAATGTGAATGTTCTGCTCGTATCTGAAGGCATCAGTAGCTGGTGTTACACTCAGGATCCGTGACCCGAGATTTCTGTGGGTGCTTTCTGAGCAACACAAACAGCCATAAATCAGCTCAGTCACTCAGTAAAGTTTTCAGTCTGTCAACAGTGTGTGCTTTGCTTGCTAGCTTTAAGCCAATTTTAAATCTAATGTGTGTGAATCAAAATTATGTTGGTTCTTGTTGGATAATCTTAAAAAATGCTGGTAAGGATGCAAGAGCCCCTTGTTACCTGGACCAAGGTCTGAGGAAGGCTCCTTGCCCGTGGGAGGACTCTGGAATAAATATTGCTTTTCCCCAGAACCGGAACAACCATATTGAGGGACCAATGGAAATGAACTAATAAAAGTTGAGAGCCATACAAGCCAAGAGGGCCTCCCAAAACAAGGCTGAGGACAGCTGAAGGTTCTACAGGTCAATCCTGTGCTAAGTGCTTTCTAAACTTGTGTCACAAGCATATGTAAGGAACAGGTTGAAGAGCATCATAAAGTACAGGAAGCAACTTGAGAGCCCTGTGTAACTGTGGAGCCTAGCTATATTGCAGGTATGAGGAAATGGAGAATTGAAAGTCTACACCAGGGCTTCAGAATCATCTGGACAGCTTGTGAAAACTATAGCATGCTAGATCTCGTCCCAGAGTTTCTAGTTCAGTAGATCTGGGATAGCACCTCACAACGTGTACTCCCTCCTAACCTTCTCGCCCACCTTTTTCTTCCTCCTCTGGTGTGTGTCTGTGGATGTGAACGTAAGCGTATGTGTAGTATTTGGGGGTGAACCTGGGGGCCTCATGTATGCTAAGTAGGTTGCCCGCCATGGAGCTATAACCCCATTCCTTTTTTTATTTTATTTTGAGATAGGATCTCGCTAAGTTTTCCAGGCTGCTTTTGAACTTGTGAGCCTCCCGACTTAGCTAGGACAGAGCCTGGCTAGGAATATGCATTTCATGCGAGTTTACAGAACATGGTGCGGACGCTGAGGAGCTCCTTTGGAGAATCACTGGTAGACCCAAACCACGGGGCTTTCCTAGCTCCTCTAGCAGCCCAGAATCACAGTTGTTCTTTAATTCTGTGGAGCAGACTAGCTGCTGTTATTAGGAGGACAGGTGTGGGCTTTGCATCAGGACTGTGCCCGACTGCTTGGGATTGAATTCAGTGCTCATTTTATGAACATTGTGATAATTTGAACATATTATTTAATTTCTCTGTCCTCCAAATTTTTCACTGTACCAAATACATATATACTAGGCACAGTTTCAGTGTATTTACTAACATGGGAAACGCTTTAACAATTATTGATTAGATGAGGTAATCTATACTCAACGTTGATTTGAGCTATTTGAGCAAGGATCTGGAGGTCTCTTTCCTATTGAAACTTCTTTTGTTTTTCAGTGCTGGGCATTGAACCCAGGGCCTTTGCACTGAGCTACACCTGCAGCCCATCTTCTATTTCAAGACAGGATCTTGTTAAATTGCCTACTGTGCTTGAACTTGCAATCCTTCTTCTTCAGCATCCCAGAGTATTGGGATCACAGGAATGAATTATCATGTCTGCGTTTAGGATTTGCCTAAGATAATAAACCATCCCCGTTTTGGTGGAAAAGTCTCCGTTGTATCCTAGGTCCAGTGTCTCATTTAGGCCTCAGACCAGATATGGGCTCTGCAGAGGGGTGCTGTTCTAGGGCCCGCTTTGGGGATGCATGGATGGAGAGGGGAAAGCAGGAGTGGAGCTGGGAGGAGGGAGCCTTCAGGCAGTGATGTGATGTGTGTGGGCTTGGTTAGGCAGGGAGCCCTTGATGAGACCTGACTAGCAGCTCAAGAGAATGCAGGCAATTTGCAAGCTCACCAGACCAAAAGAGGAAAGGGAGGAAGTTCAGAGAATGCCCCCTAGCTCCAGAGCTGTGCCAGCACATTCCAGAATGATTGACACTTACTGGTGGCCTTTGTTTTTCTACCAGAGCTAGAGAGAGGGGGATAAGGGCTGGCTTCTGGTTTTTTTGACCTTGACACTTTCAAACATTCCTTTCTCAGATCTGGATAGAGGATTGTGGGTAAACTTAGGCCGAATGTCAGTTAGTTGGTGTTTCTGGTGATTAAACCTTCAGAACTTTCTAGCTATAGATAAAATATTCTGAGATACAGTAATCATCATTCTGTCCTAACCTTTGCTTTCCTCTTATTGCCTAGCACAGCCGGCTGCCCAAACTCCTATTCCCCCACACCCTGCCCTGGCTATGAATCAGCTGACAGTGCCCAGCCCTTGGAATAGTAACTTCTCATGAGGAATCTCATGATTCTTCCATTCTCCATCCACCCCTCCCCCTCAGCAAGGTTGAATTGGATCCCCTATGAGTCCACAGCCCTGATACTCCTATTGTTTCATGATGGCTTATTTAGCTATCTGCCTCCAGCCCTCTAGAAAAAATTGTCAGCCTCTATTCATCTTTGATGTCCCAGTGCCAGGCACACTGCCAGGTACACATTTTTTCTCATTGGTGTTTTGGGTCTGCCCAACCTGTGTTGGATGCTGTGGGTCCCCATATGTGAAAACCTGATTCTTACATCGAAAGAAAACCATGAAAGGCAGGGAATGCACACTGAGTCTTTCAGCTTAGTGGTGAGCTGTAGGGTGAGAATATATTTCAGAGACTTCAGTTTACAGTAAGTTTACTGAATGATCAAAGAAGAGGTACCTGTCCAGAGAATGAAGTGATCCAGAGTAGATGAATGAGAGGTGTGCATGAGCAGAGATTGAAGCACAGTAATCTGCACAGAAGGCTTCAGTGGCCTGTTTGATGCTATACTAATAGGATTAGAGAGTGCAATAACTCGTCTATTATGGAGGTCCTAGCCAACAGTGCTTTAATAATGCTGGGTTAATTTAAGCAGTTTTACATGATACAGGAGGCTGCAGAAATAAAGACCGGAAGACCCATAGAAAATTGCCCATCTTGTGTATAAATTTAATAAAGAAAGGGTAGTCGTGTAGGTATGCATGTAGATATCAAGGTTATGAGCTAATAGTAATAGACCGAGAGAGAAGACCAGCAGGGCCTGTCAGTCCAGATTCTTCTCAACCTGTTTGTGTGGCATTTCTTCCTCCAGGGCATATTCTACCCTTGTGGAATGAGGATCTTCCAATCTATTATTAAATGAAGTGAGAGAATTCTGTTATTTTCAGCTCTCATAGAAATGTAGGGGAAAGCCAATAAACACTACGTATTATAGATGACTCTGGTGGAAAGGAGTCCTAGTTTCTGTGATCTGCTTGGTGGAAAAGACAATTCTGCTTTCTATGGCTTATTTTAGGGAGGTAAAGGTGAGCAGAAGAAATAAAGGCAGGAAAAGATCAGAAGACAATACTTTATTTCTGAGGTTTTCATAAGGCCTATCCAGGTCAAAATACTCAAATGTCAAAGCTCTGGATATCATTTTCTGAGCTAACACAATATACTTAGTTCCTCCTGTAGTAAGAATTCTGATGAGATTAAACAAATGTTCTGGAAGGCTAGCTTTTCAAAGAGCATTTACCATGCTCATGAGGGGGTTAGGGATAGCACAGGTGGCTAAGCAAAGCATTAGAGCATTTGTGCTGCCTAGAGCTGAGACCTATTCTGGTCTCAGCTTGAACTTCAGAAGTTTGCGTCAGATTCCCCAGGTAGAATTTGTACCCACTTCTCAGTCCTCATGGTTGGAGACTGCCTCTTCCCCTACCTGTGGGTCCCAAAATGTACACATCCTTGGACAAATGGGATTAAGGAAAAGTAAGTATTTGAGGAGCTGTAGGTATATTGCTTTGCAATTGAACAACTGCCTCAAAGAGTATGTTCTTATAGGTCAGGAAGGCTCTTTTTCTGAAGTGGATGGACAACAAAGACTATGTGCAGAGTTTGGCAAGGCAGAGTAGTCTCATCAGTGGCTGCTTATAATGCAAACTGTTTTGTGTTCTTCCTTCATTGTTTTTATGTGAGTGTAGTCTTTTAAGAACGAACGTATGCTCCCAGATGGGGAGCATCCAGGGGATGCATTAGGTGGTCCCTTACGGTAAAATGAAGAGGAAATAATGCTTGGTGAAATGATACAAAATGAATGACATTGAACACAAATCTGCAGGCCCAGCTATTGCCCCTAAATTTAGTCTCCTGATTTTATAGGCTTATAAACTTCTAAGTGAAAGGCTGTATAAAATTTCTATAACATTCAAACAGACAGGAAAAAAAAAAAACCCAAAAAACAAAAAAACAAGTTGCAATCTATTATGGACAGGTAAATTTTTCCTCAGGCTAACTGAAAGCTGTGGTGACCCATCAAGGGAATTCCTCCTTTTTCTCTTTCCCCAAAAAGCCATGAGTCATAACAATTTCATTATTCTGGAGGGAAATCTAGTTCTTCAGTAAGGAGCAGAGGCCGGACTCAGCAAGGCAGTACAATATCATCCCTGGGACCGGATCCTTTTTTATTTCAACAAACACTAGGATTAGCTTTTTTTCCCGCAATTGCTTCTAGATGGAAGATCTAATATAGTGAAGTGGGCCACCTTCATCCACCAAATGACTGAAAGGAGATAGAATGGATGTCTTTAGGTACTTGAAAAGATTTCTGATGATGAAGCCGGGTGGCTGACTCTGTACCGTGACTATGAGTGAGAGGTGCGAAGCAGGAGCCAACTGAGGCTGATTTCACATAAGCGTGAAAAAACAACTTTCTGCAAATTCCAGTCATCTACCATGTCTACTCTGAGGACAACAAGTTCCCTCACCCTGAAGGCATTTTCAAGCTATCTAATTTTTTAGTAGATATAACCTATAAGTCGATGATATTCCAGAGGAGCATAATGATGTGAAAGCTTGTCTCCTGATTCCTTCTTTTTGCAGACATTGCTGTATGCTTTTAAGAAATAATCTTTGTTATCAGGTACTCGGACAACACCAGAGAACTATTTGCAGGTAATGTAAATGGTTCTTACCTCCGGCACTGGACAAGATAACTTTGAGCATCTTCCTACTCTGTACCTTCTCCTTTACATGGGAGGTCATGACTCTTAAGCATCTCTCCCTGTAATGCAAAACAGGGAGTGTTTTTGTTGTGCTAGGGCTGGCCTGGGAGCTTGTGACAGGGGACATGTTGAGCAGGCTCTGAGTAGCCCTGATGACAACAGCAAGTTGTCATATGTCATAGGACAAATGTCTGAGGCAAGTAGAATATATTCACCCGGCAAAGCTTGGGTGAATCATTTTGCCCAAGGAATTCTCCTTCTATTTCAAGTTGAGGACGTGAGTAGACCTGTGAGGTGACTGAGCACTGGTGACAGGAGTCAGGGGAAGGAATGTGGGAATAGTGGAGCTAAGGGAAGAGTGAAATGTCATGGCGAAGGTATCCTTAGGGACGGGGTGGGGAGGGAGGCCCCGACAGTGTCCATTTTTGCCCTTTTTGTGTTCTTCTTGGTCTTTATTCCTACCTGTTTTTTGTCTTTACAGACTTCTCAAGTACTTCTAAGGTTTGCTGTAGCTGTGATGTACAGAGCTACACATAACTGCGTAAGTCAGTCATGCTTCATGTACCTTGGAAATTTTAAAGGTATTTTTGACATTGAAGGCAACTTCAAACTTTTGATCCTGACAGATAAGTTTGGCTGAAGTATTCAAGGACATTGAGGCGTGACAAATGCAGGTGGCATCTGTCCTATCTCAGGGGCTTGGCTATTTCCCCAACACAGAGTGAAAGCTTTTAACAGGTCTCCAGGCTGATCTGATGATAAGGTATAAGGGCTAAGCTTTGTTTCACCTATTCATTTATTTATTTGTTTTTTATTTATTTATTTATTTATTTGTCTTTTTGAGACAGGGTCTCACTATGCAGTTGAGGCTGGTCCTGAGCTCACTTTTGTAGCCCAGGCTGGTCTCGAACTCGCATCAATCCTCCTGCCTCAGCCTCCCGAGTTCTGGGATTACAGGCGTGAGCCACCACGCCCGGCTGTTTCACCTATTTAGAGGGAACATAAACCACAAGACTGTTTCATTACCACCATTGTTTTAATGGTCATTAATCATTCTAAAGGTCAAGAAGTCAATAGTCATCAAATCTAA
This sequence comes from Myocastor coypus, assembly GCA_004027025.1. Classification (NCBI taxonomy): domain Eukaryota; kingdom Metazoa; phylum Chordata; class Mammalia; order Rodentia; family Myocastoridae; genus Myocastor; species Myocastor coypus. Next base: position 64,294 of record PVJA010008309.1, read on the forward strand.
ATTGAAGGAAAGATGTTTAGTTTTAGGAATATTTTCACATCAGCAATAACAACAGAACATATGGCAAGCAGAACAAAAAGAAAAGGTACAAGTATTATCAAGGATTTTCTTGTCCAAGGCAAACTTGCAGGATATCTCAGGAGACCAATTATGGCAGTCGTGTTTCTAGAGGCATCAGGGTTAGCATCAGCCTCTCAAGCATCTTGTCACATACAAAACCTTTCATTTAGGGGCCTAAACCATAGAGACCTTTGTAGATAGAGCTGGACTGGGACTGTAATTGCAGATGCCATCCAAAGGACTTGATGCAAGATGGAGCTGTGGAAATTCTACCTCTACTGATTCCAGTAACAATACCAAGGATAAAATATAAAAAGCTAATAAGTGAAGTGCCCATCACAGAGACTTTTGCTAGGAACTTGTCACACCTACTCTTATTTTCGTCTCAACACTCATAAGATAGTAAACTTGCTTTTCAGGGGCAGAAGCCTCAGCTTTTACAGGTAAAGTCACTTTCTTAAGGCTATAGAGCACACATGCAGATGGACCAAAACCCAGAGTTGGCCAGGTCAGAAATACTAACACACAGAAATTTGCAAATGCTGCAAACCATGCTTCTTTCCTCTTTCTTTCTCCGTTCCTGCACTTGCCTAAGCTTGCCGAAGCAGGCGGCACTTTAGACTGCTGAGCTGTCTCGTCAGCCCTCCTTCCCTTCCCTTCCCTTCCCTTCCCTTCCC
>PVJA010008310.1:0-59473 GCA_004027025.1 Myocastor coypus
TTTTTTTTTTTTTTTGTCTTTTTGAGACAGGGTCTCCCTATGCAGTTTAGGCTGGCCTTGAGCTCACTTTTGTAGCCCAGGCTGGTCTCAAACTCACACCGATCCTCCTGCCTCAGCCTCCCGAGTGCTGGGATTACAGGCGTGCGCCACCACGCCAGGCCTACATGTCTTGTTGATGAATTAGATAAACACACACACACACACACACACACACACACAAATAAAGTGAAAAAAACATCAAGTATGTCTGCAATGCTTTCTGGAAAAGGAGCCCTAAATTTGTTCATCTTGCTCCGAAGGCCAGCATCTCACTTTCTAAGCACTGTGTTTGGATCTCCACCACAACACCCACGCAAAGCAGGCTTCTTTGTTATTATTTTCACACACGGCACGCTTCCACTTCCTTTCCTTTGCTCTAAAGATTTCTGGTCTTCACATATCTACATCTTTTTGCCCCAGTCAGTACAGTCCTCATTTATATTTTGCATCTTCTTACTGAAATCCCACCTTTTGTATTTGTTATCTCATAGCAGTGAGTGCTGCGTCTCTAGGTAAATAATTAGTGCCTTATCCAGGACTGCCCATCACTCTGTATCATATCTCCATTATGTGTTGGATGTCATAGAATGCATCCCTATCAGAGAAGTGTGTACCCCAGCAGGGGAGGTAGGTAACAAATAAAATGTATGAGACAGACACGTGCACTGTACTTTAGATAGTTAGAAAATTATCAAACGAGAAAGATAGGATCTGCACTTAGGTTGTCTGGAAACATTCTCAACAAGACAGTGTTATGTGAGTCAGAAGCACCTCAGGAAAAAAGATCATGAAAATAACAGGAAAAGGAAAAATATCAGGTAAAGAATATCACAGGAATTTGCACAGCAAATGCAAATCTCATGAGGTAGCAGTACGCCTGGACCACTGTTCAAATTTGCTGAGGGTCTGGAATGCCAGAAGTAGAGAGGAGAGGGCATGTGTGGTCAGAGATAAGAGGTGAGAATGAATGACAGGAGCAGATTAGTCAAGGTCTTTGAGGACAGCAGAAAGATCTCGATTTTATATTGTAGCCAAATGAGAAGTCCTGGGAGAACTTGGACAGAACTGCTGAGAGAAGACTCTCACTTTCACAGGATCATCTTGGCTTCTCTTTGAGTGCAAGTTATAACAAAATAAGAGCAACAGCAGAAAGGCTCAGACGCCTAGTGCAGAGGGTCTGGCCAGAGACACCATCACTCCAATAGAATGAGCAGCTTTGTAAAGGGGAAAACAGTTTCTAATAATTGCAAAATATTTGTTCAACTAATGAGTAGTAAAAGAGTTCCCACTCAACAATGATAGTGGTACTTAAATGCACATCATACTTTATTCAGATGTAGAATAAAAGTTGCACACGTTGTTTTAATTTTATCAATATGCATATTTTAAAAATGTCCACAGTGTACATTAGAATGTTTATTTATAAACATGCTATGCTTGTTTTTCCTTGATTACTAAAAGAAGTACTCATCTGGTTTATTTATTTATTTTTAAGATGTACATTTATTTCCCTTCAAAAGTAATTTTGACAAGGTGGCAATGTTTGTGGATACTTCAAAGACATCTTTGGGGTATAAAAAAGATTGAGATCTGTCATCACTCTGACTTCGTTAGAGTAGACAGGATAAACTGATCACTTAAAATTCTAAATTTATAATTTCATGAAAATGAAAATCCTTCTCTATAGTAGAGGATTTTAAAAAGTTAAATGTTTTCATCTGACACTTCCTAATTAACTCTTTTGGATGAGTGTTAATATATTTTCACAGTACTACCTGGAGAGATGTCATCATTAGACACAGTCCGTTGAGCTCTACTCTTTGTTTATCAGGAAAATTGGTTTTGACTGAATCTGCAAATGAAGTGTATGATTTTAAGACATCTTTAAAAGCAAATTCAGAGCTTGCGTTATCTCTCTTTTTTTTACAGAAATTAATTAGCTTGTCGAAATTGCTTTATTGTGCCTTTTGGAGTTGGTTTACATTCAGATCATTGTTTCCAAACAGTAAAAAAAAATTCTGATTAGCTAGAGTAAAAATTTTAAACAAGAGATCCCAAAGCTCCAAATCATGTAAATTGTAATATTCAAGACAGTTTATAACTTCTTTCCCTCCAGTGGGAATATTGTGTGTGGTTTATTGCAAGCCATCAAAAACAAAGCTCTCAAAAATTGCAATATGCTGTCTCCCTAGCTTTCAGATACCTAGATCAAGCTGATAGGCAGGGGGAAAAAAAAAGCCAGAGACAAACAAAAGAAAGAAGTCTTAATATTTTGAAGATGTTAGTATGCACAAATCACTTATAATTCTGCAGAATCAATTCTTATTTTCTGCTTCAGACAGCTTTGAAATGCTTCAGGATACTGCACACATTGTAGCATAGTTTGCATCCCCTAAAATGGGCTGGCTTATGCTATTGGCACACCAATCACATTCTCTTTGGTGCACAAAGGCAATCTTGTTTACATTTCTAACAAGCCTTTGGTTACATTCAAGCAGTAAAGACACTGTTATGAACAGAAAGAAGAAAAAAAAAAGATGTCCTGTGTTTGTCTCTGAATTTTCCTTGAAGGTATTGGATTGCCGTCTCTAGCACAGTTCATAAACAAACTTGGTGAACATCAAAGACTAGCACTGCAGCCTGCTGAGCCCAGATTGCACACCTCAGAAATAAATGATACCTCAATGAAAATGCTCCTGAAGGTTAAAATCAAGTACAACTAAAAATATCCAAATGTTTTCATTAGAACTCTAGCATTGTGCATGACATTGTCTTTTGAACAATACTTTTCTAATTCTTGAATGATTCATTCCCTTACATGCAACCGTTGTTTGGCAAATTTTGTTTCCTCTCACTTGCCCTTACATGTAGTCTTGCCACAGATGCTCTGGATCACAATGTAGGAGATATTGGGTGTGGTAGAGGAACAGAGCTACAAATTCCATTTTCAATTATTTAATATGTCTGGGGCTAGTGAGATAGCTCGTGTTATGGTTTATGCCTAGTTGTCCTCCTAAAGCCTCATGCAATCGTGGGGCAGGGACTTCTATAGACTGAGACTTGACTCATGAGTCACTGGGATTATGTGATATAGTACTGCTGAGATTATCAGTCTGAGTACTGCTGAGACTATGAGTGTGGCCTGAGGTGGACAGGCTAAGGCAGAGAACCTGAAGTAATTTAAAAAGAGAGACAGACTCAAGCTGTTGCTCTCTGCTCCCTTGGTTGGTCGATTGCTTCTGTCACCGTTGTTGCTGTTCTGCCGCCATGAACTGGATGCTCTCTGTCTTGTTCCACTCAGCCTTGGGCCAGCCGAATATGGACTGAAACCTCCAGTAACTGTGAGCTAATAAACCTTTCCTTCCTTCATTTTGGGTGTCAGGTATTTGTCCCAGCGATGATAGAAAAGTCACTAAGATAGAATTTGGTACCAGAGAAGTGGGGTCATTGCTGTGACTAACCTGACCATGTGGATTACAAGCTTTTGGGAATGGCTTATGGGAAGAGATAGGAAAGATTCAGCAATGTCATCTACAAGTGAAGCACTGGAAAAGCTTCGGCTGTTCTGTAGGTGAGATTCTGGTCAGAACTCAGACCAGAAGACTGACAGAAGGCCTGCCTGATAGAAAAGTAACTAAGACAGCTCAGCAGACTAAATGCCTGCTTAGGCAAGTGCAGGGACCAGAGTTTGATCCCTGGAACAACAGACTAGGGCATGCTGAGCTGAAGACCAAGACCTGGTATGGTGGTGCAGACCTGTAAGCCTAGCACTGGGGAGGCTGAAAACAGGAGGATCACTATGAGTCTGAATTGCATAGTGAAACACAGTACCAATTACAATTTAAATTATTCATATTGTAATATGAGTAAATTGCTCTTGAGAATGAGATTTCAAGATCAGGACATGAGTGGAGAAAGCGACTTACATGCTTTGTCTTTGGTGTTATATGTATGCACACGCGCGCGCATGTGCGTGCACACACACACACACACACACACACACACACACACACAGAATAAACTTTAGATTAATTTCGAGATAAAAGACCTAACAAAGTTACAAAGATTCTACCAAGAAAGTCTTTCAGCTGTGTTTACTGGTGCCCCTAAAATAAAATTCTAAAGAGGTTTGATATACCAGTTTGTGGTCTTTTATGATGAAAACTCATCAGTAAGAATAAGAATCTTTTCTTTTGGAAATCCATAATACCATGGCATACATTATGTGTAATGATATCTCCAACATAGCATTTGGGAAAGACTCAAAAAGTCTCAAAGAAATTGAGAAAAATATCTTTTATTACTAGATTATGCAAATTGATTTCCATTAAATATTCATGGCCTATTTTATGCAAATGAAGTACTCAGTGGTAATTTCAAGTTTAATTCTCAATCATGACATATCTGTAGTCATAACTTACCACCTGACCCACCTAGTCCCTCAAGCAGAATTCTGTACTCCCTCTTCAGTTACCTATTGACACATCTCATACCCCTCCATCATGACCAGGTTAGTCAGGGTTTTACTAGAGGAACAAGTATAATGCAAGTGGTATAAATGTATCAGAAATCACAAGATGGGCTTAGGATTGTCAGCCACACAGTCAGATGAGGAAGTGTGAGGAGCGCATCTGCACACTGGAGACTTAGGGATTCAGCCCAAGGTGTAGAGCTCGCTGCAGGATCCATGGAAGTGCATAACAGGAGGCTTACTGATCTGCAACAGAAGGTCAATGATGAGTCTATACCAGAAGGTTGTAGGGTCCAAGGTAAAAGTTAAGGGTCTGTGCTAGAAGTCAGGAGATGGCATCCAAGCTGATGGGGAAGACTGGAGCTCCTCCAAAGAAAATGAAATGCTCCATCCTTCCTCATTTCCCTTCTATATACTTTAAGTGATAAGCCATCTTAGGGTAGCTTCTTCACACTCTAGGGTGTGGAACTGCTGAGCTGATTTAGTTAAGCTTGTAAGCTTCTCAAGTTGACACAGTCCCTCAGCCACTACAACGACCATTGCTAGACTCCATTAAACTTACATGCTTTGTATCTGTTTCTGCAGTAAGCACGACATTCTTCAGGGAAGGGACATATGTTATTATAAAGTCTGGAACCTAGCTGATAGCTGATACTAATACATGATCAATATAAATGCTTCTTAGCATAAATTATTTTTCTCAATATATCAGAAATATCATTATCTAAAACCTGATGATCTGAATTAAATGTATATTTTCAAAATGTGATTTTTCAAGTGGAAAGGCTGAAACATGCTGTTTATGCCATAGTATTTCAAAGACAATAATTTGGGCATAACCTCTGCAGTTTGTGATAAATGTATTTAACATCAGATCAAACAACACAATACTACATAGCTGTTAACACAGCTAAAGGAAATGTGACAGATATTATTAACTGGGATTCTCACACACTACTGATACAAATGCGAAATTGTATTACTTTAGGAAAAATAAAATTGGACTTTTTATAGCATACACTTTTTTTCTGCACTTAGGGCAGGGTCTATAGGGTCTCACTATGCAGATCAGACTCATAGTGATTCTCCTGTTTTCAGCTTCCTAGGTGCTGGGATTTCAGGTGTGCACCACAACGCCCAGTCTCAATCGCCATCTCAGCTTGCCCATTGGCCTGGGCCAGTGCTGCATGCTGGGAATCAAACCCTGGATATAGCTTACACTTGTGTAATAAGGAATTTTTCCTCCTAGGTAGCCATACATGAAATTTTTTAAAAATTTCTACAAAACTTAGGGAATAATAGTGGGAATCCTTTTTTATTTCCAATTGCCAAAAATAAGAAACAGAAATCAATGGATAAGTAAAGTTTGACACATTCATTCAATTGGGTACTACTCTGTGATTCCCATAATACTATGTGGGGATCTCAAAGGTGCTGCGACCATGTGGAATGAAAGAAGCAAGCTCCCCTGACTACGGGCTCTGCAGTGCCATTCACATGACTGTCCTTTCTATCACGGTGTAACACTTGCCATATACTCAGCAGCTGGAAAGACAAAGTCTATTTATTAGCTCAGGCCTCTCTATGTCAAAAGTTTAGAACAGAGCCAATTAGATTCTCTACCTGTGTTCTTACAGCTGGATATGTACATGGAGGTTCTGGGTTAGAAGCAACTTCCAAGGTCATCTCGTCACAGGTAGAAATCAGTGCCCAATTAGGATGCGGATGCTCCAGGATACTTTTCTCCTTGCTATTTGTTAGTGAGCAGTTGCTCTCAGCTCCATTTTCAGGCCCTCCCCACATGCCTCCTTCATCTGCAAACCAGCGAGGCACTTAAAATCATTGTCATGCTTCAACTGCTGCCTTCCTTTCCTGTTACCAAAAGACAAAAATGCTGCTTTCAAAGGCATTATATGTTCTATAAATGATTATAAATAATTATGTACATTTATAATAATCTAAGGAGATAGTGAATATACATATACGTACATATGTATATGCATGCATATAGTGTAATTGTGCAGCATAATCACTAGAATTATTATGACTAGAATGACTAAGCATGGCTATAATACCATCTTAAAATATCATATTGCAATCATATGTACCAGAATAACGTTTTGCAAAAGAAAAACTGCAGAGAAGATGACAGTGCAGGCATAGGTGCAGTGGTTGGTGCTGACTGTGAAAGGTAAGAGACTTTGCAGAGTCACAAACACGATTCATATCTCACTTTTGACAGTGATACCTAGTTTTACGCACTTGCCCACACTCCTGAAAACTACACACTAAATGCAGTGAATTTGCAGTTGTTTACAAATTAAAAAATAATTTGAAGAATATGAAGATGAGATTCAAAGAAGTCTTACCAGCCTGCACGACCTTAATGCCATTTTAAGTGAATGTGTGCCTCAATTCATTCTCTCCTTAATAATATTGAGTATTATTTAAAGGACAGAATAATCTATAATAGTGTGGGGATTTTCTTAGAAAAGTTAAACCCAAGTCACAAAATTATAAGTCAATTATGTGCACGGTACTTATCAATTCTTGAATTTTTGCTAAGATCCCAACAAAGCCTTCTCCTCAGTTGTTCCCAACTCTGATAGCTTTGTTCTCTGAATATCAAGCAATAACTGGTATTGTAGTCAAACAGTGATTTTCTTTTCTGCATTGATATCTCTTCTGCCTTATGTTGTCTGATTACTCCCCCCATGGTATAAACCTTGTAGCTATAGTACCTTCCTCTCTCCATGTCCAATTCAATTCTTGTTCAGTCTACCACAGAAAGCTCTCCCACGCTGGGTTCTCCTTTCTTTTCCTGTAGTCTCATTTCCTCAGAAGTCAATTGCTTTTGACTAGCCACCTGTCTTAAACTGATGCTTACTTTCTATTTTCCACTTTCAAGATTTTCTACCATCAACTAAACTTTCCTAAATAATACACCAATAATTTATTTTTTTCTCTCAGACATTTCAGTACTATTCTTATACTTTTTTTCTTGAGTAACTTTCAATCTCTTTAGGTCTGGTGTTTAAGATGGCCCAAGTCTAAATGAAATGTTCCTTTTTAGTTTTAACACTTTGACTTCTAATATATAATAAAAAGATTTCATGAAAAATATATCTCCAAACTTTTACTGTACTCATGCTGTTTCCTCAGTCAGTTATATTTCTCATACTGAAATATTCTACCAGATTTTTAAAGTTTAGATGAAATAGTTTTTTCACAAACTTTTCCTGTTACTTAAGCCCCTATAATTAAAAATGAGTCTCTTTCTTCATAGTGCACTATCTCCCTTAAGTGTCTTAATCATACTCAGCAGATTATGGATTGAGTATAATTTTTATACATGACCTACTTCACCTAATGCAGATTGAATCCCCCAATATTTCCAAAGAATAAAATTTAAAAGTTGCTGAAATAATTAAACCACAAATTCATAAAACTAAATTATTTTACAAACTAGAATACCTTATCAAAGGAGAAAGGGCAAAAAACAGCTTATAAATTATGCTAAACATTGTGCTAAAATTGCGCTAAATTTTACTGACTAGAAAAGTACAGAAGATAGGCTGATTCCTTTTCTTAGTAGTCCAAAGCACCTGGAAAGCTGAGATATCAGAATCATAAATTTCAGAATAGTGTAGCCAACTTGGCCAGACCTGTCTCAAAATAAAATTTTAAAAGGACTGAGGTGGGAGCTCACAGATAGTACACCCCTAGGTTGGCTCTTCATTATTGTAAGTAGATTTTAAAAATGTTTAGTATGAAGTTAAGAGTACATGGACAAACCCTGGCCAATCATATCTACAAGGCAGATCCTTTAACTGCAAAAAGCATAGTCTAGGAAATCAAACTAGAGAATAACATTGTCTTTGTTTCTGAATTTATGTGAAACTAAACAGCAGTTGAATAACCAGCAGTTGCGCTTACTATTGTCTTAACTAAAGGAAGTCATGTAAATCTATGAACAAATACCAGTGTACAAAACTTGACAAAATTTTTAACCTAGTTGGTTTCCTTCTTTCTTCTAGGAGCTTCCAACTTCAGAGAAATAGGAGCTCTAGTTTTGTGATAGATATTTCTTATAGGACAGGAGGCCATATTCATTTTCCTCTGTCCTAATATAGTGTTAAAAGGAATATCTAAAGTCTAAATTTAGCCAGCTGAACACGTATCTTCCAGGATCAGGTGGTTTTGATTGCATCTTAGAAATGAAAGAGCTAATGGTTAAGATGGAATTCCTCTGAATAACCAGAGGGCAAGGGGAGTTATGACATTAGGAGAAAAGGTCCCTTGGAAAAATTAAAGGCAAGAGGTTACCATGTAGAGCATATGGGAAAAAGAATAATTAACCTATCCCGGAAAGACCATTCCTGTGCTGGGGGAGTCCTCCAGTGAGACGTTGTGTGTGGTAAACCTCTCATACCAGGGGAAGCAGGCAAGCAACTCCTCATCTTTCACCAAAATAAGAGGTGAAATTTTAATTTTTAAGGGTCATTGTAAGGACCTTAACAGAATGTTCTCCAAATAATCCATAAAGTTACCTTCAAGCAGATCCAGAATTTGAGACCTGGGGCTCCTTCTTAAGACAGCATCACTGGTTCAAATGGATGTGAATATAGAAGATTATACAAAGGAGGGAAGTCTTTCGAAATATCAGTACTGCCAGTAAGTTGGTCTTGTATTTTTAGCTCCAGAATTGTGAGAATATAAGTTTCTATTACTTAAAACAAAGATAATTTTTGGAAACATTAAGGTTTTAGTTTCTCTTCTTTTAATTTTCACCTTCATCATTTTTATTCGTTTTTTTTTTTTTTTTTTTTTTTTTTTTTTTTTTTTTTTTTTTTTTTTTTTTTTTTTTTTTTTTTTTTTTTTTTTTTTTTTTTTTTTTTTTTTTTTTTTTTTTTTTTTTTTTTTTTTTTTTAGCAGTACATAGTGAATGCATTCATTGTGCAGTTGGTAGTATATCTCGTCTTGATTGTTTTTACTTCCTTTCACTCTATTTGTCCCTTGCTTCCTCCATCTCTTTGCCACTTGTGAAAGGTCTACCTCTTTGTCTCCTATCACATATCTTTTATTTTTCTTTTTAAGTTATGACTATTATTGCTTTCCCAAAAACAGGAAAATATGTGACATGTAACTCTTCATGTCTGGTTTATTTCACTTAGCTTATGGACTCAAGGTACATCCATTTCGCTTCAGAAGACTCAAATTTATCCCGATTTATGGCTGAATAGTATTGCATTGTGTATGTGTCCCAAACTTTACTTGTTCACTAACCTGTTGATAAGCATTTAGGCTGCTTCCAAGATGTCACTCTTATAAGTTATATTGCTATAAGCATGAGTGTGTGTGTGTGTGTATATATATATATATATATATATATATATATGCATAATAAAATGTCTTTAACACTTTGGAGAAGTTATCAGAGGACTGGTAACTGTAACAGATAGAATTTTTTTTTCAGGACTTTCTGTATAATGTTTACAGTAATTTAGACCATGTATAAATGTTCCTTTTGTTTTCTGAGTTCTTCATGTTACCCATGTTTGGAGTAAGAAGAGCTCTCAGGATTGTTTTGACATTCATTTTGACATTCTATAATGGCCAAAGATTTTGAATTTTTTTTCATATACTATTAGAAATTTATATTTCTTAAAATTACATATTTTTGTTTGCTTATTTTTGAATGGGTCTCTTCTTTCTCTTAGGGCATCTAATGTTTTGAGATTTTTTAAAATATATTCTATATCATAGCCCTGTGTTCAACAGGTAGATGATGATTTAGTCCCTTTTTTTTGTTTTGTTTTGTTTTGTTTTGTTTTGTTTTGTTTTAATTTTAGGGAAGGGTCTATACTACTACCCTACAGGGTATTCACGGTCTCACTACTAGATCAGACTCAAAATGATCCACCTATTTACAGCCCCCAAAAGCTGGGATTAGAGGCACACACCACCATGCCCAGTCTCCACTGCCATCTCAGCATGCCCCGGGGGCAGGGCTGGCACAGCTGGCCCAGGGATTCAACCTTCAGCCCCTGTGCCTGTTTACAGGTGCTTTAATCCACTGAGCTATTTAGATAGTCCTACTTTTGCTATTAAAAGGTTTTATTTTGTTTTTGTTTACTCTATTATTTTTAAAACATTGATTTACATATTTAGTTAGTTAGTTGGTTCAATGTCTAGCTACACAGCTTGGACTCATAGTAATCATCCTGTCTCTGCCTCCCCAGTGCTAGGATTACATGTGTGTGCTACCATACCCGGTTTTGGTGGCTGTGCTACCATACCCGGTTTTGGTGCCCAGGCTTCTGAGGTGGCATGGCATGCAGTACTGGGGATTGAACCCAGGTCCTTCCATTTGCCAGGCAGGTGTTTAGACTGCTGAGATATCTCCTCAGCCCAGAAGCTTTTATCTTGATATGTACCAATTTGTTTGAGTTTTGGCAGTATTTCTTTCTGTTCACAAAGTCTTTGCTTACAGCTGTATTTTAAGAACTTTGCTTATTTAACCTTTTAGTAGATTAAGTGTTTCTGTTTTAACAACTATATATGTAGTCCTTTTTCATATTTCCATAGTGAAGGTGAATGGTATGGGAATGGATTTGCTTTTCTGCCTCTGCATAACCAGTACCCCCAGCATCATTGGCTAAAGAGGCCGTCTTTACTCCAGCACATGTTTTGGTCTCTTCATTGAAAACCACGTGGCTGAATGTGTCTACTCTGCACAAGAAAAGTTCCCTTTGGATGCCTCTGTTTTCAAAGATGCTATAAAATAATAATGCAGCACATTCTAATCTCTAATAAAATTACTAAACACATATCTAGACTGTTACTATCTTGCCCTCAGAGAGCTCTGGGTAAAGAATTAAGGATTTCATTGCAACAAAAATAATGCCTTGCTAAATTATTGTTGAACCCCAAACACTTTTTGCTACACATATGTTTTCAGTGGGAGTAATTACAATGTCTTCAATGTCACCCTTAAATAAACATTTTTTCATTTCTCTACAACTGTTCTCTGAGTGTTCCATAAAACACCTGGCATCTTGCTAGCATTTAATAGGGTTTAATGATGAAACAATTGCAACTAAGGAGCTAAGCTCAAGTTCCTGTGTCAACTGTAATCTGAATGGAACTCTCCTATGACAACAGGGGAGGAAAATTCCTTTTTTGTTACTGCAATGGCATAGACTACTGCCTTATGAGTTCTATTTATTTGAGAGTTGAAAACACTATAATTTGAAGATATAACAAGTCTAACCCATAAAACTCAAGTATCTACGATTCATATCTTAGCCCTTGTAAAGTCTAAGATTTGTAAAGAATGATGGGATGTTATATTGGAAATTGCATGCCATTTAGAATTTAACTAGTAAACATATGCTAAACTCTGAGGAGGTATGGGACATTAGTGCTTTTTATTGTCACAATGTATTTTTGAAAAGATCATGGAAGGTTTGTTGACAGAATGGGCTCCATTAGGCAACACATCGCATGACCACTTTTCCCTATGGGGGAAAAAATCAATTCTTTACTTGGACACCCATAACAAATTTTTAAACTTTTACAGCTGACTTCCTATTTCCTGCTTATTAGTATGTATTAATTATAGGAAAAAATGAGTTTTAAGTTGGCCTGTGTTCACATGCATACAACCCGGTTTTGTCATTTCTGTTTCTCCTATTCCTGCCTCTTGGCTTTCCATTTCCCTCCCTTTGATTCCCTTTCTTTTAGCTAATGGACCCAGGCACTCCTGAAGGTGATTTAATATTAGGTTCACTGGTTCAATCCTGGAACCTGTCATTTACAGATTATTTACTCTTACAAGCTTTCCACAAAGGGATATTGAATTCTACTCTTAGATACATATATTCATGTTCACATTTTAAGGCAACGCTAGATGAATGATTTTTTTAAAAAATTGGAAAATAGAAATGTGGAAGGAAGTGACAGAAAATAATTCAGAAAGAATAAAATTGTCGGAGATAAACCTCTAAAGTAAGAGAACTCTCCACCTTAAGCCCTCCTCGCTTTTAAGATGATTTCACTTATCTAAAGAGTAAAGCAAATGCTTTTAGATCCAAGGGTTCTTGGTTCAAATCTCAGCAGGAGCAGATTTCTCACAAACTAAAAAGCCACTCTTCCTATTAAAGGAACTGACTTAATACAGTTATATGGACCATTACAGTACAGAATGGAGACTCACAGACTATTTTCTAAATGGGCCCTTTTTGTGCATGTACAGTAATTCTTATGGAACCCTTTTACAAATAAAAAGGAAAAATTGGGAGGAATCTAAGAACTCATGATTTGAGCCTTAAATAAATATTGGTATATTAGAGACAGCCAGCTACAGTAATATAACAGATTGAATCTTCTTGGCAGTGGTCTGGAAAAGAATTCTAAAGATAAAAGCTTAATATTTGTGCAGACCTCGGATGCCCAGAAAAAGATTAATAGAATGCTCCTTGAAACTTGGCCATGAAGCTACTCAAAACACAGTCTCCAGGAATTTTCATTTGCAGAAAGAAACACTTAGACACTTCATCAAGAGGACATCATTTTACCTAAGATTTCCATAAGAAGACTTTACGGAGAAAAATTTGTATAGAACTATAATTTGACTGCTGAAAGTCTTCCTTAAAAAAGAAACCATGAAAGACCTGGTAAATATTCTGTTTAATCCACCTTATAAAAGAACCACGAGAAAATTGCCATAAGTCTACTCTGGCTACCTCTGTCACCAATTATTCTTGGAGCAGTAGACCCAACATATTAGTGGTAATGTATATCATTCTCCTTGTGAATATCATTGAAAATAAAATAATATTGAACTATGATAATACTTTCTTCACAAGTTTACTCACATATAATTATCTGGGACCTGCTAGAGGATAAAAGATGGTAATTGTGGACAGAGATGAAAAAATAGAAAGGCTGGCAAAATAGCTCAGCAGATTAAAGCAACTGCAAGCAGGTGCAAGAGCCAGAGGTTTGATTCCCAGGCCTACTGTGCTGGCCTCCCCCTCCTGGGGCACACTGAAATGGCAACGGAGACTGGGCGTGAGAGCATGTGCCTGTAATCTCAGCTCTTGTGAGGCTGTAAACGGGTAGATCACTATGAATCTGATCTAGTAGTGAGATCCTGAACACCTTGTGGACCCTTCCCTAACTAAAAATACAAAAGAGAAGTGCAAAACACTTGAACCTATTGAAGGTATTTTCAGGATGTAATTTCTTTCTTGAAAAATAAATATGCATCCTAAGTCAAGTTTTCAGACAATGGATTTTGAGGTAGGTAATTTATCCCAGCCTGAAATTTATCCCTCCCCCACACAAAAACATTAAAGATGTCCTATCAGCAATATATTAGCTGAAAATGAAAAAAAAAAAAAAAAAAAAGGCAAAACAAAGTGTAAGAATTCATACTGGTTTAGAGAAGAGGCACAGGCAGAAGCATTGCTGTTATCATATAATTGATAACAACAACTGGCTTGGAAGCACAACTGAAATCTTGAGGTTCCCAGGCTGATCTGCCAGGCTTGGTTCTTTCCAGTTTTCCAGGTCTTCTTAGGTTGATTTCTCTCTGATAATCACCACCTCAGGGAAATTCAGCCATCAGGTCCAGCAATGCATGCTTCCCCACCAGTGCATTTCTTACAGAAGTGACTGCCATCCCTAAGACAAAATACTCTTTAAGCCAATTTTGCTTTAACCAAACCAACCCATGTTTAAAAGAAAGCTGCATGATCAAGATTTCCAGCATGTTTCTTTGATTTTAAGCAACAGAAATGACAAGAAACTGTACATGGTGATTTTCTGCAAATGTGATCTAAAGAATAATCGAAGCTCATTCTTGTGGTTTATAATGGTATCTGTATGGTAACTATTGAGTTAGCGAATTTTAGTTTTGGATTGAAGTGCCTGCTTAAACAGATGCAGTGGCTGGGGTTCAATATCTGGTGTGCTGTGCTGGCCCCACCCCCGGGGTCTGCTGAGCAGGTGATTGAGACTGGTTGTGGTGACGTGGACTTGTAATCCCACCTCTTGGGAAGCTGAACATAGACAGATCACTACAAGTCTGATCTATGATGCAGTGAGACTATGTATACCCTGTGGACCCCATCCTAAAATTTAAATAAATAAATTATAGTTTCGAACAAATCGTGGAATCCAAAACATGTACAACACACACACACACACACACACACACACACACACACACACAATTTAAAAATGAAAAACTCAGACTTAAGCTGAATCCAGAAAGTTAATTGTAAGTAAGTATAAAGTCACTAAAGCTATAGTAAGCATTGCTAAAATAGCAACTATATGAAAAACAGAACAGGCAGAGTGTGGCTTCCAAAAATGCTAAATAAATGTATCAATAAAATCATTAGACAATAGAAACAAGGCAAATACTCTTAAGTTAGCAGAAGAAATGTTTTGATAAATATAAACTAATAAAATTTAGTTAATACTTCCAAATATTTATATGTGAAAATAAGTTCAGAAGGCTAGGAAAAGGCTGGGCAAATATACTAAATTCAATATTAAAGGATATTCTGTGCTGCTTAGCATCTAGCTGTAGTACAAAGTTTTGAAATAGTGGATTCTACTAAATGTTTACATATCATTTTAGCCAATGAACTAATCAATTACCTATTGTGTATATATACTTGATGTCATCATTTGTATGTAGACTATAAAATAAAATTTATAATCTGCCTATTAGGCTATATTCACTAAAAACAAGGACCAGAAAATGGTCAAATAAATAGAGTAGGAAAACTTTATTTTATTTTATTTTTTTTTTTCTTTTTGAGACAGGGTCTCGCTATGCAGTTGAGGCTGGCCTTGAGCTCACTTTTGTAGCCCAGGCTGGTCTCGAGCTCGCACCAATCCTCCTGCCTCAGCCTCCCGAGTGTTGGGATTACAGGCGTGAGCCACCACGCCCGGCTAGAGTAGGAAAACTTTAAAAAAAAAAAAAAAAAAAGATAGATTAAATATGGGATGTTGAAGCAGGAGTGGTGTAGTGAAAAACTTAAGGAAAAATGTTCTAATTCGCTCTAAGAGAACTGGTTGTATTCTTTAGCAAGAAATAACTGAAAAGTATGCAACCATGCATGGTATAAGCAGGTTATTTAAGAGGAAGGAATGCACACTGAGTGTCTGGGGGAAGATGGAACAAGGTGCGTAAATGGGCAAGGTTACTGTCTCAGTTACTCTTCTCTCTCATTGCTGGGACAAATACCTGATGCCCAAACTGAAGGAAGGAAAGGCTAGCTTAGCTCACAGTTACTGGAGGTTTCAGTTCATACTCGGCCAGCTCCAAGGCAGACTAGCACATGACAGAGAGGAGTTCATGGTGGTGGAACAACTGCAGCAGAGGCAACAGAGAGCAACAGCAAGAGTCTGTTTCCCTGCCTCTCTTACACTACACTCAGGCTCTCTGCCTCAGGATATCTGCCTCAAGCCACACCTATAATCCCAGCAGTACTAAAATCCATAATCCTAGTAGTACTACAACACATAATCCCAGTGGATCATGAATTAGTCTCAAACTCTAGAAGTCCCTGCCCCATGACTGGATGAGGCTTTGTAGGGACAACGAGACACAAACCATAACAGTTACAGAAAAGAATCTCAGCAAGGTAGGGCCGATTCTATACAAATGTCAAATGTTTTTTTAATGAAACCCAAATGTTTCTTTTCAGTGGCTTATCTAAAATATCTATTATTGTTGCAGCTATTCTTCTACTTTTGTCTTTGTTTTGTTCTTTGCCATACAGAGGATCAAGCCCAGCACCTCATGCACTCTAGGCAACCACTCTACCTGTGAGCTACTCCCTAGTCCTTTATTTTTGTATTTATAAAATTTATTTCCTACTCAGTAAATAATTTTATTAACTTTTGCAAAACTCACTAAAAGGAGTTTTTATGGCTTGGGTCTAGTTGTCACCTCAAAGCCTCATGCAATTTTAGGTTGATCTTTTTAGAGGCAGCTGAGTCTAAAGTATGTGATTGACTTATAATACGATGCTAGAATGAGTTAAAGGTGCCAGGGTTAAGGCTGGGTGATTGCTGGGCTGATCCACGGATTGGATTAACATTTCCGTAGTCCCGTAAGTCTTGGTAAGATAAAAGGGCAGAAAGAGGATTTCCGTTTTTATTCCTACTGCTTTTGGTGTCATCCACTGCATGAACCATTTCCCACCAGCCATGCCACCCTTCCTTAGAGACAGCCAATTATAAACTAACACTTCTACAAACTGGGAACTAAATAACTTTTTCATTCTGTAGCTTGTGGGTGTTGTGTATTTTATCTCAGCACTGAAAGAAATATAACTAAGACAGAATGTGGTGCTGCTGCTACGACAAGGCCTACCCATGTGCTTCAGGAACCTTTGAGACTTGCTTGTGGAAAGATTTTGGAAATATTTAGAGATGTCAGCTGAAAAAGTAAAGCTGGAACTCTTTAGATAGTTCTTTAGGGAAATGCTGATCAGAGCTCAGAGGGTCAGAAGGTTGATAGAAATCCTTCCTATAGAGTCTGAGTTCAGGGGATTTCTGTTGGGGTGCAGGACTGCACTGATTGTTGAACTCCAGATGATCTATGTTATGTCTTGGTATAAAGTTTGTCTCCACTTAGTTCATGTCTAGAGACTGCCTAAGACTAGGTGCAGCAGATTAATAATCTGGCAGAAGAAAATCTAATGCAGCCTAATGTTGAGGCCATGGAGTGGCTGGTGTTGGGGACTTCTAGCTAGATCTATGTTGAAAGTCAACAGCAAAGAGCTCAGCAGAATGACTAAAACATTCCGAGTTGGCCAAAATAGAAGTTCCAGTGAAGCTGTGTGCTGTAAAAATAGAGCAGAGGAGGTTTGGATTGCTGAGAAAGAACAGCAGAATGTAAAGCTGGCTTGAAGGTGTCACAATAAACAGCAAGACTTCACCCTTTATAGCTTCAAAATTGCAAAAGTGAAAGACTTTGCTTTAAGAAGAAAGATGACAGCACTGTGTTCCATAATGAGAAATGGTAACATATTCCACAATGTCAGCAGCACAGAAAATTTGTTCCTCAAAATTAAACTCAGAATGGTCAGAGATCCAGGCACTAAAATCCTACAGCCATGAGAAAGGGACACCTGGCCACTGCTTCTGCTGCCGACAGACACAGGCATCATCCACAGGATGCTGGTCTTGAGCTGTATATGTAATGAAAGAGTTGTGGGGTTGGGAAAGCTTTCCTCCAGATTTCATAAAAAGGCCTGTGGAGGCCAAGCAACATGCCCCTAAGACTGTAGTATGTGGAACTGTGAGTGTGAAGCCAAAGAGGAGTGGAGGTCCCAGATGTTTGGAAAAGCCAGCCATGTATATCTTCTGAGAAAACTGCAAGGAGGAAAGAGAGTGCTCTCAAGAGAGAAACTATGGGAGCTAAAGCTACCAGAAGTGATGTGAGGGCAGAGTCTCTCAAGTTTTAGGAACTCACATCTGGCCAAAGATTGCCTTGGATGCTGCATGCGGAACAATAGGACTTAATATTTGCCCTGCTGAAATTTAAGTTTGTTTTGGTTCCATTCCTTTGTATTGTCTGTTTGTAACTTGTCAAATGAAAATAACTCTCTAGCACCACTGAAGTCTGAAAGTATCTAACTTTCTCTTTATTTGTATAGGGGCTCACAGCTAAGAGTTTGCCTCAAATTTCTTAGGGCAGTTTGGTTTTGGACACTTAAACAACTCTGAAACTGTTAGGACTTTGATACCTCTTAGAGATAGTTTTTGTGTAAAGCGATACACATGAATCCTTGGAGGTCCAGAGGTGGAATATTATGATTTGTGTCTAAATCTACCCCAAGGCCTCATGCATTTTTAGGGTTTTGTTTTGTTTTTTGAAGCACTTGAATCTAGACTGTGTGACTGACTCATAGTGCAATGCTATAATTAGAGTTCTGGGATTAAGGCTGGGTTACTGCTGGATCAGTCCATGGGTTAGGTTGGCACAGCCCTAAGGCTAGCAGTCTGGAAAAAATAAAGGGGACATAAAGAGTCTTCACCCTTTTGCTGTTGTTGCTTTCACTGTCTTATGTCTTATGCCTCAAGGAGTGGCTGCCTTTCTGCCTCTCTACTTTTCCTTAGAGCCAGCCAAGTAGGAACTAAAGGCTGTACAAGCTACATAAGTCTTCCTTGCTTTAATAATAAGTACTATCTATTTGTCTCAGCGAGAGAAAATTAACTAAGAGAGGAGTTATTAGGTCTAGAGAAATGATAGGTTTCCCAGAACCCTGAAACCTCCATGCTTTTAAAACAATCTTTGCTATGCTCAAAAGAGGCAATGTTTTGGGTGGGAGAGAACAATGCATTTAGTCTGGTGAACTTCAGATTTCATTATCCAATAAATATGTGATGTCATATTGTAAGTCTTAGTGCAAACATTGTAGCTATAGTACATGAGAGCTTTACATGCTCAAACTGTAATTATGAGGGTAGAGCTCATTTCATGGGTATAAAGCATAATTCAATGTATGTCACTTCATATTTTCATTAAAAAATGTTTGGCCTAATATTTTTTTGGTTTGATGCACTAAAATTACTGCCTTAATTTCAATAATTTACATTCAATTTTTTGTAATGTAACAATTT
The DNA here is from genome assembly GCA_004027025.1 of Myocastor coypus. Lineage (NCBI taxonomy): Eukaryota > Metazoa > Chordata > Mammalia > Rodentia > Myocastoridae > Myocastor > Myocastor coypus. The sequence goes on from PVJA010008310.1 coordinate 19,166, forward strand.
ACTGGCAGTGAACTTCTCAAGTGGTTAAAGTCACTTGACCTTTAGCCTCTAGCTTTAAAAATCCCTCAAGAGATATGTTAAATGGCCTAGAAATATATTGCTTGTCATGTCTTATTGCTTAATTAATGACCAGCTAAGAGGGCTTGTATAGACTGCCATGAAGTAATTGTGAAGTGATCTTCTTCTACTCAAGGAAATGAACTGGCTCCACAATAGCAGCGCTGTCATAGAGCATTTACTGTGTTTAAATGTCTACAACCCTTAACACACAAGGGCTGGTTAGCCAAGCGTACATACATCAGCTAAGCAGATAAAAAGATGCTCTGTCACTCTCTGGGCCAGACACCAAACTGCACCTTCCTGATTTTTGAAATGTGGGCTGAGAATCAAATAAAAAGCTTCCTAATCAGCATCTTGATTTTAGGTGTATTTGTGGTAGAACTGGAGGTCACTGGATGGTGGTGATGATGATGATGATGATGATGATGATGATGATGATGATGATGACGATAATGACAATAATTGATAAACACTGTAGTTTGAAATTATTCCACTTAAAGATCAATGGAAACCTGGAGAATGGAAAGGAAATGAAAGTAAAAGTTTGCTGATTTGAAGAGAGTATTAGAAAGTATATTCCAAAAAAAAGATAAATTGGTAATATTTGAAATTCCTTTGCTTTCAAGACAACTTGCTAATAAAATACCACCAAATAATTCAGAATATTTCCTACAAATAACCATAAATGTTAATTCTATCTTATTCAAAATAGACAAATTGGAACCTTTAATGTTTTCATATAAGATAAATTGTACTTATCTAATCTTTTATTGGGTTTTCCCAAGAGCCCTTGACTTTTTCTCTCCCTTGCATACCTAACTCATTTCTAGGGGATGAGCACACAGTGTCAAAAGGGACTAAATAATAAAAGTAAGTAAAATATAAATGATTTACACAGCTGTGGACAGCAGAAAGAAGATACTGTTCTGGCTGCAGATGGTTATATAATCTGTTGTGAGCTCTGCTAGCACTTCCTATCCTCACTCTTTGAAATAAGTAAACATGAACCTTCTTGACTTAAAAGAGTATCCAAAGATGAATTTGAAGAAGCAGTTCTGGATTTATTCTCTTTCAAGAAGAAGCAGTGGAGAGGGAAGAAGATAAAGTCAGGGAGACTGATCAGAAGGGGTTGGTGGATCACAGAGCCATAGGTGGTGTGGAAAATGCAGCGCTAAGAGACAGTGAGGGGAAGGATTAGGGAATGAGCTGATGGATTGCATAAAAACCCCTAGGCAAGGGCAGCAGTACCTTTCTCCAAGGCTGTGTGCATAACCTGTCTTCACTCCATTTTCTTCTCCACTGTTATAATACTGTGTATGTATTACTAGAGATGACAAAAGATTACTCCTTTCATAGGAGATGGCTCTTCATACTTTTGTTATTCGTTCAAGGAATAAAATCCATTGATTTATACCATATTCTCACTTCTATTAAAGTAAAAAGAGTAGGTCAAACTTGGGCACATTTTCAGGAATACAAGAGGTGGAGTTTGTTCATCTCCGACACACTCAGTTTATGAGTATTTGGAAATTCATTAGTGTGACCTTAATATTGAGATTTTTAAAATAGGGACAATAAGCTATACAATTTTTAACTTAAGAATTTTAGCCATTAGGACAGGCCAAATAGCTCAGCAGATTAAAGCACCTGCAAGCAGATGCAGGAGCTGGGGGTTTGATCCCCAGGCATACAGTGCCAGCCCCACTCCCACGGCATGCTGGGATGGCAATTGGGCCTGAGTGTGGTGGTGCAGGCCTGTAATTCTGGCTCTTGGGAGGTTGTAAACAGGTGAGTCACTAGAGTCTGATTTCGTAGTGAGACGCTGAACACCCTGTAGACCCTTTCCTACAATACAAAAAACAAAAAACAAAACAAACAAACAAAAAAAAACCCCAAAGAATTTAAACCATTTTATCAGGCATGATGGCAGTTACCAATAATCCCAGCACTCTTTTTGAGGCAGATGGATCAGGATCACAAGTTCAAGGTCAGCCTACATTACAGAGGGAGATGCTCTCTAAAAAGAAGAGAGAGAAAGAGAGAGAGAGTTTTATAAAAAGAATTTAAGCCACTTTAAAGGGAAAAGAATTCCTCAATTAGAAAACATCTAACACTCAGGCTAGGTTTTGGTTGAGGTGAAGGGTGAGAAGAGAAAGTTAGGAAGAAATAACTGGCAAGTAAAGATGCATGAAAAGGCCAATGAAGAAAATGGCAAAAGGGAGGGTAGTAATTTAATTACTTAGTTTTGTGGGAAAATCAAAGATGCCAAGATAAGAAATAAGTGCTTTAGTGTAATTGAGAAGTTAAAATGTTGCACTTTAAAAGTGAAATGACTTTAAAAGCATTTTTGCAAGATGATTTTAAAAATCTTATTTGAAAAGCACCAAGTGTACTCACAAGAGTTAGCAAGCCTGACATAATATGACCTGAAGTATTACTGAACTAGAGCAACTCTGAGGCAACTGCATAATACATTTATTTTGGACACCACACATTGCTAGGGTATTTGTTTTATAGTTTTGGCCTCTGGGCCTGCCCCTTATCCAAGTTGCCAAGTGTAACATCATCCAATTTGTAACTCAATGTTTCATCAACAACGATCATGTTTTGTAGACATACAGAAGACAGAAGCCTTGAAACTAAAAGGTGGCTGGATTAATAGAGCTGACATCAAGTCCAGCTCTAAATGCGTGGCCAAGTCCCAAGGAAAGCAAACATTCTGTTAATTCTGCTTTCAGTTAACTTTACCTTCCTGCCTAAACACATGAGTTTCTGTATCATCCTGAAGTTGCTGTAGCATTGAAACATGAAATTTGGAGGATTTGAAATAAATGCTCTAAATGGAACTTTTGGATGAAGAATCTCTATTTTTTTTTTCAGATCTGTAAAAGTAATAGGGGAAGGGACAAAAGGATCAAGAAAAGAAAGAGCCCAATCTTTGTTAGATGAGTGATAAAACAGCATTAGTTGGGTGAAAATTGGCCTGACCTTCACCTACGTGATGCTTCTGCTGCATCAGTGATTCTTGCTTTGCTCTGATTAGGTAAAAATTGCCCCTTCCCTGAAAGGAAAAGTCAAAGAACAAAAAGAAGGGAAAAAAAATCTTGACTTAACTATAAAAGCCTTATTTTTTTAATCACAGTTGGGCTCATCCAAGCTAGTTTCTAATCTTATTTTTCAGGCAAAAAAAAAAAAAGCCTGTCTTTTAAAAGAAATTCTTTGAATCATTTTCTTTGCAACCTTAGTCTAGATCTCAACTCATATTTCTTGGATGTATTAAAAAAAAACCCTCTTCCTCACTTGAAATGATAGCTTTTTCATTTCTTTTAGACTCTCTAAAGCTCTGCTGGGAGAGGACAGCCTCCTCGGCTGGCTAGAACACAAGTCCGGTGCAGCTGGCAAAGGCCAGCCAATGTTCCAGAGAAACTGAAGCTCTTTCCCACCCCCACCCCTCCATGGTTGCCTTGGAAGGCAGAGCTCCATGGAGCCATGATATTAAGTTGCAGACTCATAGAGACCAGAGCTTTTCTGTGACATTACTGTCAAACAGCCCCCTGTGTGACTAATATTTTTAACAGCATGATATTTAAAATTTGACAAGGATATAATAATTCATTCTTCAGATAGTCAACATACTAGGAGAATAAGTCATGTCTTCAAAGTCTCTTTCAAAGGGGCCATTAAAAGTAGGTTAAAGTTTTTCCCCCTACAGCATGCAATTTCATTTTGGCTCTACCACTTCAGCCACATAAAATTAAATTTTGACTTGAGAGTGACCTACTGAAAATTAGATGAAAAAATAAGGGTACAGATTTAAGTCACTGATTCAAAGGAAGCTAGCATGCCTCTGCAATTTAGCGTACAATTTTGCTAAGCTTTTTGAGAGTCTTACATTTCTAGTAGCCAGGCCTTCTCTCTCAGGATTCAGATTGTATTTTTAATGGAAATGTTTTAGAACATACTAGAATGTAATCTCTTGTTGTGACAGATAGATGTGAGGCAATACAGGAAAGAATTATCCACACACATTTTCAACCACAATTCTCATCTCCCTCCAGGCTGCCTTAAAACCCATGATCTAGCCCTGCAGATCATTCTATAAAATAAATCTAAACTCTTCACAGTTCCTATAAAGTTCAACCTGCTAATCTTTCTTTTTTCCAACAATCAAATTTTTTGCTGAGTTATTATAAAAAATATTATTTTAAAAAGTAACTTTAAAAGGATACAGGCCAGTGACAGTGAATTGCATTGGGTTTTGTTGCTGTTGCTGCTGTTGTTTTGTTTTGTCTTGTCTTTTTGAGACCAGGCCTCACTATGCAGTTCATGCTGGCCTTGAGCTCACTTTGTAGCCCTGGTTGGCCTAGAAACTCAGAATGATCAGCCTCTGAAGTGTTAGGATTATAGGCATGCAAGACCGTGCCAGGCAGGTTAATCTTTTAGAGCTTTCAGTAACACAAACACCCTGCTTATGTACATGTGCCACACGTTTTCCTCCACTAGAGAAGGCAACAGGATTTAATACAATTATCTTAATGATTAGAAGATGAGTCCTTAAGAAAGTTTAGAGACACTCCAGAACAATATATAATTCCACTGTGGAAATGATAAAAATGTGGAATATTTCACAAAGAGATATTCTGTACCTTCTTTCATTGCTGTCTTTTTTTAAAAAAGATTATGTGTGTGTGTGTGTGTGTGTGCGTGTGTGTGTGTGTGTTCGTGTGTGTGAATGTGTGTATAACGTTTGTATATATCAGTTAAGATGGGCTAAGTTGTGCTATGGTAATAATCAATCCTAAGACATTAGCAAAATGCTGCATTTTTTTTTTTTTTCAGACTGGTTCAGAGTGGCACCCCTGGTCGTCCTCAAGAGAAGCTGTACCCCACATATCCACTCCAATTTCCACCTTGCTTTCATTCTACAGCACACGTGCTTCCACTATCCCCACCGGAGAAGAAAAAGCAGGAAGCGAGCTCAAATAACAAAATGCCTCATGCAGTTCCTCTGCTCACATCTCATTGGTCAAACAATGTCACATGGTTGAAACACAACATCAAGGTGTTGATGCAATTTTCCCATGTACCTCACAGAAGGGGAGAGGTGCAGGTAGGTGATCACTAGCCATGACTGCTACAAATGCAAGTAGATTTCACAACCAGATGCCTTATTCTTTTCCCTTTGTCTCCAAATTAGTCTCATCATCACTCTGTGACGTAAAAATATTGACAAGAGCAAAGCACGTACGTGAAAGAACCAACAATAACAGTGCTTGTCCAGGCACTGACTTACACTGCTGTCATGTAAACAAAGGAGATTTTCATTCGCTAAGTTCTCAGATGTGCTTGGTATTTCAGCATGTCTGTTTAAAGATTTTTCACAAAGCTTCAAACCTGTTGGTAATAGTGGACCAAACAGCAAGAATATGCTACAAAATCACACACAAATCAGAATAAGCAAAATGGAGTAGAGGACAAATTGATGTGAAAACAGGTTAGTATTTTCCACTCTTTCGCAGTGCAAATATGTGGAGTAGAGCCGCCAAATTTACTGCTCGGCTCTTCTTTCAAGGCTTTGCTCACGCCGTGTGTCTAATGACAAGAGCATGGGCCCGGTCTGAGATGAGAACGGAGATACCCAGCTCGGCAGTCAGTGTTCCTCCTGCTTTATACTCCATCAAAGATGATGCAAGCTGACTTCAAAGGGAGCTCAGTACTCACATCAACGCTGCAGGGGTGTTGAGTAAAATGAGGAACGAGGGAAAAAAAGCAACACCATTATGTTTTGAATTTCAAGTCCTAAATCATTATTTCCTAGCTGTGCATGAGGTTGTGTAGACAGAAAGTGAAATGACAACTGCTCATGTTATTGAGATGATGGTACAGGAGGGTCAGTAAGCTTAAGAAGGAAAAAGTTTTAGGGTCACATATTTTAAGACTCTCTCTCTCTCTCTCTCTCTCTCTCTCTCTCTCTCTCTCTCTCTCTCTCTCTCTCTCTTTCCTGGTGATTCTGTGTTTCTGGAACAGTTTTTCCCATACCCCACCATGCCCCATGCCCAGGTGGCTGTTGGGGATTGAACTGTTTCAGAGTTCTCTTCTCAGGAGTAAATATGTCCTATCCCTCAAGACAATTAAACAGGAAGTATCCAAATAGCCACATCAATTTCTAAAGGGGTATTTCGAGGGCTATTTGTCAATAAAAAGAATTTATCTGTTAATCACAGAAAATAAAAAGTATTCAGTTTTATTTTTTAAAATTTCATTTACTTTCCAATGTGTGTAAGAAAATGTTTTTCATATGTGCCAGTGTATTGATAGTGCTAACTTTATTGGATTGACAGAAAAGCATAGGATATATGCAGTTTTTTAAAAATCGCCTTTTAAAGTGTTTAAGCGTTCAGTTACAATTTATAATTTCCCATTGAAAGCACATGCTTTTATTTAGTGACAAAAGGCAAAAAAAATTTTATAGTGCTAATTCTGAGTACATATTTAAACAAGACAGAGCTAATATTTACTTAGAAGCAAGAATGCCTCTGGATTTAGTTAAGTACCTCAGGCTAGAAAGATGTGATTTATAATGTTCCTGGGAGCATTTTTACAGTATTACTTTTGAAAAATAAATGAGGAAATTCTCAACTAGTGTTGTATTTAAATCGTGGTGCTACAGGGAGCCTGCAGCATGAGGAAGGGGCACGCGGCAAAAGGAAATCTGCAGGCCTTCACGTACTTCCTCGTCGTGTCTTTGGAAATGGATCCGTCTATGGAAGACTTCGACCACTTTTCTTGAACTAATTCTATTTTTTTTAAATTTATGTATTTGGTACAGGATCTCACTACACAGCTTGGACTCATAAGGATTCTCCTGTTTTCAGCCTCCCCAGTGCTGGCATTGCAGGCAGGGGCTACCATGCTGGGACTCTGTGGCTGGCTCAGCATGCCCAAGGGCAAGATTGGCGCGACATGTGGTGCAGGGGATTGATCCTTGGTCCCTGCACTTGCCTAAGCAGGCGCTTAATCCACTGAGCCGTCTTGCTAGTTCTTGAACTGATTCTTATTGCTGACATTTAAATACTCATGATAGCCTTTTTTGCAATGTACAATTATGAAAAATTCCATGTATTCACCTGTGTAATCAAATTATAATTTTGACAAGGTAGGATAAGAAATATTCAAAAAAGAGGTCATCATACTTTTGTTTAATTAAAACAATATGTAAGTGAATGCCAAGACAATTATTTGTGTCTCCTTTTGTCCAAGGTTGCTTCTGCCAAGATTACCCATTAAAATAATGTTTTCCTCAAGAGTATGGTCTCTAACTTTCTTTTTACTATAGTTACTAACTTTCTTATTGTTATTTAGCACATTTATTATTCTGAGTATTTCTTTAATGGAGTCCAGTTATGTTAGTCAGACTGGCTTTGAACTGGTGGGCTGAACTGACCCTCCTGCCTCTACCTACCAAGTTGCTAGGACTAGATGCATATTCCACCACACCCAGATGGCTGTAACAATTTTTAGAGTAGGGATTTCCAAATCAACACATGTAATTTTGCATGGGTACAATTCTCTTAGATAAAAATATAAAGGAGTCAAAGCCCTACTTCATTCTTAGCTTGGATTATATTTTATAAATATGTAATATATTAATATAAAAGTACATGTAATTTAAGAAAAGATACAGTAAGTACATACTTAAATATTTATAATATAAAGGGTGCACAGATGAAATATCTTACAGATAGCTACTTCATATATATACACATTTTATTGATATATTTATCATATTTTGAGCCATTTAGTACCAGATCTTATTTGATATTAATAGTATATATTTAGTTTGGTAATGAAAGAAGTATCAACATCAAGTGTTAATGATTTGGTCATGCATACAACATGAAACCTTTTAGGAAGTAAAACTAATTTAGTGCACAAAATATACCTTCTCAAAAGTGTAATTTAAGCTGAGCATGGTGGCACATGCCTGTAATCCCAGCACTTGGGAGGCTGAGGCAGGAGGATTGGTGGGAGTTCAAGACCAGCCTGGGCTACAAAAGTGAGCTCAAGGCCACCCTGAACTGTGTAGCAAGAACCTGTCTCAAAAAAAAAAAAAAAAAAAAAAAAAGAAAAGAAACAAAGAAAGAAAGTGTAATTTATTTTCTAATATAAGAGTTTGGTCTCTGAAGTTAAATTAAAACTTTGATACTGAGAATCTGCTTTATATGTAAAGCTGCTATTTATCTAAGTCATGTATTTATAAGTATGACCAACAGATTATGTAATAGCTTCCATTTCTCCTTTGGTCTTCCTACAACAGGACAATGGAAGTGGGGTAATTGTACCAATGAAAAGAGAGTCTCAGATTCAGAAGGACCCGGATTCAGAAAGTGCCATTTGATGTTTTAGCTTTATGTCTTCAAAACTTCATAAGACATGACTCCAACTTCAAAAGTGAATTCTTATGAAAATTGGATTTTAAGAACTCTTTGAATTTGTGTCTAGTTTATCATGCTACTCAGCTAAGCTTCTGGGTACAGCTGATTTCTTGTTCACTTTGAACGAGACAAAAATATGCAATTGAAATGGTTTTACTAATGCAGGAGTGACATTAAAAGACAGACAGACAGACAGACAGACAGACAGACAGACACCTGTGTACTCTGGAGGCTGAGGTAAGACAATTACCAGGTTCAAACCCAGCCTAAACAATTAGGTAAGATTTGGCTTCAGAAGAAAATAAAAACAGGTTGGGGAGGCAGCGTGAAAAAGCACCTCTCAATACTGAAAATAAGTTTGTTGGCTACCTCAGCAAAATCTACAAACTTCGTTGTTGCTAAAAAAGGCAAAGCTGTGCACATAATCTGAATCATCAGAGAACTCTTCTTACTCGCAGTGACACAGTAGCATTACTCTTTCCCACCCACTCTCTCTCCCTTGTTTTACCTCCCCCTCTGATTTTCCTCTCCATTTGTCTTCTGCCCATCTGTCTTTTCTTTTTCTCTCACTTCCCATTATTGGTTTTCTCATTCAGGACAAAGAATATAAGGTATTCTTTTTATTTTTTTGTCATTGTATTTTTTAGAAATATGGCCTCTATTATTTGAGAAATTTCTTGTACTTAATAGGTCTGTTTGCCTTTTTAGTTGTTCAGTGCGACATTATTAAGTTTGAAGATATTATTTTAAAAACCACTGCTATTTCCATTATTCCCTCACATGAATTTTCCTGAACCAAAATAAAGAAAATTAATGATTCTAGGCTTATGTCAAACTAGATGGGTAAGGTTAAAGACAGAAAAAAAAAAAAAAAAAAAGAGGTGTTAAATACTGTTTGTTCCAGGCACCATAACTCATCCGAGGCAGATCACATTCCATTAAAGAGTTAAAAATGGCATCAGTAACAGTGTAACGTTCCATCTGGGCTACGAGGAAAAGATTGAATAGGTCTTACAGCTTAGAACTAAACTGTCCCCAACGGTCTCATGCATTCAGAGGTGGCACTTTGGGAAAGCAATTGGATGATGGGGGTCACTGTGCTCCTCAGCAGACACATCACCTGAAGGATGAGGCAGCTAAACGTGCATTTTTGCACATTTGCAAATTGTCAACTGACAATTCATTCTTCCACTCCCCCAGATTATGTTCAACGTGCAAAGTTGTTTTCAGCTTGCCTTAAGGAGTATTCTGCTAGCTTTGTCAGTATTAATTTTTTTATAATTTTATTACTTTTAATAAGAAATCACAATGAGACAGCTTCAAAACACATTAGCAGGACAGTCACAATAATTAATACAAAATGCATATCATGGTCTTCATAATAGTTTATCAGAGTACAAGATTCAGACAAGATAACTTTTCTAAACACTACTGGCACAAATATTTTTTTTCTCACTGAGCTGAAAGAACTATGTATATAGTTGTATGCATACTCCAATATTCCATAACAGTAGTGGCTTATCAGCAGAACTAGCAATGTCAGAAGCTGTTGACTTGAGCCTTTTACAATGCAGCACATTTACCTGGTTTTGCTTTTTACGCCTCATGGTTAAATTTTTCTGCTGCATGGTTAAGATCATGTTGAAGTAAGACCTACATAACAAAACAGATAACGTATGTATCTGACAAGCTCAGTTAAACCCCTCAGGATTTTCCTTGAAACCATGTGCAGCGTTTTGTAGAACTTTTGTCAGTGTAAGCCATCTGGATGAGCCATGGCTATTGCTTTAGCAGTTTGCTCTCTGTGAAAGCCCAAGAGAATGTTTTTCTCTAGTGACTCTTCTTAGGCACACTATACATCATTGATCCCTTTCCTCTGTGGCCCCATAATCTCCTTGAACAGAAAATTTTGGACACCACTGAGTTATAGGATGTTACAGTACAGGTTCTCTTATGTCCAGAGTCCTTACTGACTTTGAAGGTCTAGGGCCAAAATGTTGGCTACGCTTGTAGCCCTCCTTTTTCTCTAATTTTTGGTCTGCAAACTTAAGTTGTTAACCCTCCAGAAGAGAAACTGACTGGTCCTATTACTCTATAACATAGGCACTTGAGTTAGCATCACTGTCTCTGAGTATCAGACACTTTAGGCTTACGAGGAACTTCATGTTTTCTCTTGCTGCTTCTTTGCTGCCTGGAGTTGAGCTGCGCTCCTCTAGCAGGCATTTCCAACTTGAAGAAAAACAACCATAAACTAAATGCTCTGAAAACCACAAATAAAAATAAACCTGTGTTTTGCAAGTTTGAGACGTAAGTTACTTTGTTCCAGGGGTGAAATGTTACTAAAAGAATAGATATCACTTGGTAATGTCAAAGGAAAGTGATACAAAGGGGACACTGATTGCAGATCACAAACCTTAAAGCAGACATTTAAATTTTAGATTATAAGCTGAACTATGCATATAATCTTGTTGTTCCTTTCTTCTCTCACTGTGCAAGATAGCAATGATTCACGTATGATTTGGGCATTAATTAGCAATTAGTTATTGAACACTTACGATGTTCCAAGTCTTCTACATATTAAAAAGTCTATCCACAAAAAAAATATACAAAAACTCATTCCTTCATCCAACCAACCACTCTTCTAAGAGTTTCAGTCTATTTTGGAGTATGATAGCTCCTTGTAAAAGCCTACACCTTCATGTACAGGAAAGACTCTGAAACAGTACAGCTATGTTTCACTATTACTTGACACGACCAGTTTCCTAGACTACTATTATACCCATTGGAGATCCCGAAATTTAACTTAGCTTTTGTATTTCCTAGGTAGTTTGGCTTTTGAAGGCAAATTGGACTTCCTATTCACAGTAATACTATCACTAAGCTGCCAGCTTGGCTCACCTGTTGCAACTTAATAATAAAAATAAATGACAGCAGATGTTATACACAGTTACATTACAAAAATTGCCCCCGTTTAGTTCTAATAAAGCCAATTTTTCACCCAGTGGAAAATAAGCCAAGTCACTTTTAAAAGGATAGGAATCAATGTGAAAATATTTGCAGAAGCACTGAGCTCAAGAAAGATAACATGAGCACCCCGAGGGAAAGAGCTCTTTGCAGTTCCCACAGTTTGATACGCTATTCTGTATGAGTGGTGGGAAGTTTTAGAAAGGTGTATTTGGATTTGTATGTAGATGAATGGAGCTTCTTAATGTATATATTAAAATAGTGTTTTCCTCAAGAGTTTGGCCTGGAACTTTCTTTTTACTATAGTTACTAACTTACTTTCTGTTGTTTAGTACATTTACTATTCTCAATATCTCTTTAATGGAGTCCAGTTATGTTACCCAGACTGGCTTTGAACTTAAAAGTATCACATCTTAATGTCTAAAATATCTAGAAAAATTGGACAATAGCATAAAACCAATCAGGCAAGACTGAAAAAATCAAGACCAAAAAATAAAATCTGATGAAGCTCATAGTCAAGGATATCAATGTATGGTCTTGACAAAATTAATTCATTCTTATAAGGAATGGAATCATTATGTAAGGCAAACATGTAGCAATGACAATCTGAAAAAAGTTAAGAAAAAATAAATCTTTGTGCCAGTATCCAATTATTTTTCTTCCACTGGATGCCATAGTAATCAATAATGATGCATCAAGTCTACAACTTTCCTTTCTAAAAACTATTGATTTAATTGGCAATATGGACTCTGGTACTCTATCTGTAATTTGTTGAACTTAAAAAAAATCCATTTTGGAGGTTCTCTGCTATATGAGAGTTGACAGTCACATATAACCAGGTAATGTATTTAATAAATCAATTTTAGTACTATAGAAGGAAAGTAACTTATGACCCTTCCCACATACTCTTTCATACTAAGGGGTTTTTACTCTAGTGTCAATACCAGATCTATGGAAACTTGTCATATTCCTTTTGAAAAAAATTCTTTTGGCACGGAGAATTGAACTTAGGACCTTGAGCTTACCAGGCAGGCATTTGTGCCACTTAGCTATATCCCAGCCTCTGCATCACTCTTCTTATGAATATACTCAGTTTATTTTTCCTCAGATGCTAGATTTACACAAAGTGGATAAGAAAAGAAAATCTACAGTTAAATGAATCACCATCTTCACTTTTTCAGACTTGATTTTTTTCCCCTCCCCTTGGTTCTTGGGATTGAACCCAGGTCTTCACACTAACCTATAACTTCAACTAATTTTTCTTTTGTTTATTTTCACATAGGGTCTTTATAAGTCACTTATTTGCCTAGATTAGCTTAAGTTTACAAACTGTCTGCCTCAGTCCCCCAGAGTGCTGGGATAGTAAATGTGTGCTATCACACCAGCTACAGAGACTACACCCAAACTGGCTGGACTATAGGTGCCAGAGAAGAACTGTCCTATCCATAGTTATCCCTAAACTTATCTTCCCCTTTGTGCTATTGAGATAATATATCAAACACTATAGTCTGCTCTCCCTTTCCACAGTACATGTTGTCTCCACATGGATGTTCAGCTACATTAGATTCTCTTGCTTCCCCTGGGACTAGCTGTTCACAAAGTATTCCTGTTTGCCAGTGGAAAATGAAGCATACAACTGTATCCATTAGCATGAAGCATACCAGCCCTGCACATAGAATTCTTTTTTTTTTTTTTCCTGATTTGGCTGAAAATAAGCTTACATAGTTGGGGTAGTCTTAGAAAATCTGTTCAGCAGAAAGATTTCTAGAGCTTTCTATGTGTACTGTATTCACTATGCCATTGGTACCATATAGAGAGATTTTAAATGTATTAGTATCTAAGCATCTGCCATAGGATTAAGATTCACTTAGTTTGGTTTGCAACCCAGGAACTGTTGTTACTATAAACTCCACAGTGCTTCTAAAGTAAGTTCAGTGAAAGAAGCAATCTGAAGCTGAACTGATCTGCTTGCTTATGCTCTCTTTTGAAATAGATGACCCCATGCCCTGAAGCATAGGACTTACCAATTTTAAGCCAACATTGTTATTGACAAAAAATAAAAATATTCTACTTGTAGAAGCTACTTGTAGACAGAGAGATCCTACCAAAGGGGGGCAGAATAATCCATTTAAAATGAACAAAACAAACACAGATACTCCTCATTTACTGAGTTTGCCTAAGAAGGCCTCTCTGCTTTCCCTCTTGCCATCCCTATAACCATGCAAGAGTCAGAGCGAGCCTTTGAATTTGTAAAACAGATCATGTCTCTCCTCTCTTCAAAGTCCTGCAATGTCTATCCATTTCAATGAGCCTAAGCTAAGGTTTGAATGCTGTTTTAGGCAGCCCTACAGAGTCTGGGCCCTCTGACCTCACTGCCTGCTTCTCTTCCCTTGGCAGGCTCAGCTCCTGCTCCACTGGGCTCTTCGCTGTGCCTGGCATGCACTACACAGCATCTGTCTTAAGGCCACAGCAGAGACATGGCTTAAAATACTCTTCCCAGGTAGCCAAGCAGCTAATTTCTCCTCTGTGTCAAGTATGTGTTCCTATGTGTCCCTTTGAATATATTTTCCCCTCACTACTCTACCTAACATTACAATTGCCATGGTCTCAAATTTCCTTTTGCTACTCTGCTTTTATTTATTTTTGGAGATTATTACATTCTTGCATGCTAGGTAGTTAACTTACATATGATGTTCAAACTTTTATACCATTATAACCAGTAGAATGTAAGCTTCATAAAGACAGGATTTTAAAATCTATTTGTTCATTCTTTTCATAAGATTAGAATAACTCAGAATATGAGAATATGTACTCAAAGGAGAACTAAATTAGTAAATAAAATATCTGACTCATGCTAGGCAAGGTTTACTGAGAATATTCCATGGAAAACCAAACAAATATAAAATGTTTTTGTCATCAAGGACTTTAAGGAAGGGTATGCAAATTTGATTTTTTAAAAAAATTTTATTACTTTTAATAAATAATGGGACAGTTCAAAACACATTAGTAGTACATCCTCAATAATTAATACAATTAATTATAGTCCTGTCCTTACAGTAGCTATTCAGAGTACAGGGTGCAGACATGATAATTTTTGTAATCATTATTGGTACAAAAATTTCTTCTCATTGTACTAAGAGAAAGTAGTTGTATACGTAGTCCAATATTCCATAATCGTAATGGGTTATTGGCAGAACTGACAATGTCGGAAGCCACTGATTTAAGCCTTTTACAGCTCAGCATACTAATCTAGCTTTACTTTTTATGCCTTGTGGGGATTTGACTGACCTTGGGAGATATAAAACTTACATGTTTTCTTATACAGGTCTTGCTTTAACTTGCCCTTAACCACCCTGAAGAGAAGTTTAACCCTGGACATAAAAAGCAAATTTGATTTTTTGGGGGAAACCAAATCCAGTGTAGCATAATTTTTTAGTTTCCAAATAGAACTTGTACCCCAAAATGTGCTTCTACATACATGCTTACCAATGCTGACACATGCATGTGCAAGTTGTCAAACACACACATCACCTGTCGTTAAGCTAGTTTCAAAGACATAGTCCTTCCAAGCTAATATTGGAAAGAAACTGAAAGTGATAGGGACAGTAATGTGCTATTAGGGAAATCAGTAAATCATAAGTCTGAAAATCAAAGAGGCAGTGTCTCAGAGGGCGAAGAGCGAGAACTGTGGGAAATTTGCTTGCTTTCGAGCATCGCCTATAAATGAGCATGATTATACAGTTCTCCTGAATTGTGTCAGGAAACACTAGAAACTCGCTGAAGCTTAAGGCTCAGCACATAGTAGGGTCTCAGTAAACATTTGTTGAATGTATGGCTGAGTGAAGAGCAAATGGTATGACTTATGAATGTCTTTTTATCACTTAGCTTTCTTTGTAAAATAAGGCCTCCTTATGTAGACTAGTATGCTCACTGTCTGTTCTTTCTCTTGCCGAAAAAAGCTGTGAGGTGAAAGGATAAAACAAATATTTCAGCATAAAAACTATGTGAGGTATCTTTTGAAATCCATGCAATATCTTCCATCTGTACCTGCTGTGCATAATTTCAAATTCATTGCTTTCATCAAGGAAAGAAAACCCATTTGCTCTTTCATCTGTGCATCATATCGCACTAATTTTCATCAAAACCAGCAAAAGCCAGTCCCCAGGCTTCCTGGAGCATTTCTCTGCCTTTCTCTGGTGTGTGAACAGTTGTGCTTGGAAGTGTGACTCCAGAAATTTTGGGTTGTTTTGTAAACTGTGCTCAAAACCATGCATATTTCTACAAAATAGATATATCAATTATTGATTGTTGTTTCCCTAGTAAAAGAAGTATCTGAATTTCACATGCAAGTATCTTTTTTTGGCTTGTGCTGCTCTTAGTAGAAACTACAACATATCAAAGATACAGTACAGAAAAAGACTGCTTCAGGTTAAAAATAATCCATGATTCAATACTTTTATGCTATCACAAAGCTATATGCTTCCATTTACAATGATCCTTTACTGTCCTTATTTTGGGATGTTTACCATGTTTTATGATGCCATGCGTGGTCAGTCTGTGTCTGTGGGATGCCCTCATCATACTAGTTATCAAGAGACATAATAGTGCTGTGCAAATAATGAATTTACATCTTCATTAATGTTTTGTGTAATCTAAGCTTAAACACTGGAAGCATGTTAGTGAAATTCTAAGGTTATAAAACTTGAATCGATTATAAATATGATGTCCAACATATATATATATATTCCCATGGAAGTAGAGTGCTCCTAAAATGAAATGCAGATAAACTTTTAAAAGGTAAAAAACCACATCAAACAGAAGCAATTGTAAATCTAACCTCTTCATGCGTCAGGTGGAATCAATCCTAAGTACAAAGAAAGGGCATCTTTATAAAATAAAACTCATGTTTCTTGAGGCTGGACAAATCAGGGTTCCAAAAATGCAGGCGATATTGTTGAAAAAATAAACTACCACTCTGACTATGCAGTCTATCATTTAAAGAAGTCAAAAATGTGCCTTCAAAAATCTCTTTTCATCTACTCATGAAGTCCTCAAAGGTGCATGCCCTCTGTCTCACTTGGCATTATGGCATGTTCTCCCTGAAATCTGACAGCTGCTTCGTGACCTGTTGGCAAGGGCGTCAAGGTCACAAAGCTCTTCCAGACGCTGAGGATGCTCACCAAGTTCTAGATCAAAGCTACTATTATTTATGCTGAGGCCACTGCTGCTACAAAGGCTAGCACAGCTCCAGTGTGAGCACCGAAAATCATCCCCACGAGCCCTGGGCACTGCTTCCCAAGCACACAGGAGCTGCTAGAGAGGCACCCAGAAGACAAGGCCAAGTTATATTCTAAAAATTATATTCTGCAGCTCTCTGGCACAACGATGCCTTTCACGTCAAAGTGGAACGATCCATTCCTTCACGCGGTGAATCTTGAATGTTCTGTGCTTTATGCTGCCAAAGCCTTGAAGAATTTCCACTAACAGGCTTGAGTGGTGATGGCTCAGGCCACAGTCACTGCGTGGCAGATGGCATGCATGCTGAAGCAACAAGAGACAAATGAGGAAAGCATTTGGGGTCGTTTGAAAAGAAAAACAGCCTAAACTAAAACCTGTATTATTCACTGCCTCCCACGTAACAGAATGTATTTGTCCATTTTTCACTATTATAATAAAATATCTGAGGTTGGCTACTCATGAAGAAAAGGAAGTTGATTTAGCTCACTATTCGTTGTCATAGCTGCTGCTATGTTCAAGCAGTTTATTGTGGTGATGTTCTTACAAGCGAGACCATGTAAGATGTAGTCAGAGGTTCAATGTCGCTTGCCAGGTGCAGACACTACCTGGAGCCCATCAACAGAATGGTTCATCTTCCCCTTTTAATATAGCGGTAAACATGACTAAAGCCAAACAAAACAAAAAGTGCTATAGTGACTATTTACATCTTAAATAACTATGATATGTGACTTATTGACATTAAACCCCACACACGAGAGAATCCTCTCACTTGCTTCAAGCACACCAGTCCCATGATTCTTGGCAATGTATGTTTTACCAATGTAAATAATAAATATTGTTGTTAATCACTTCTTCTGCTCAGTCTGAGTCAGTAACAAGCTTTTTCTTTTGTAAAGGGATTTAGGCTTATGCTAATTGATTTAAGTTGTGTTTTGAGGACTATGAAAGTTGACTATGCTTGTTTTGCCTCTTTTTTGTTCTTTCTTTCCTCCCTGCTCCCACTACTGGGGATTGAAATAGAACTCGTGAGTGCTGGGACAAGCATTCTACCACAGAGCCATATCCTTAGCTCTAAAAAGGCCTGTCTGTGCTTAGTGGCTGTTGTCTCTTGGAAGTCCCATGGTAAAAGACAAAACTCAGTGGGCCAGGTTGTACCATATTGTGAAGTGGCAAACTGGCTAGCAGATTTGGGATCTAAAAATTTTACCAGCATAATGTCACCTTTAGTGAGGATCCCAGTACACATAAAAGGAGCAAAGTATGTATGTATGTAAAAGTAAGAGATTATATTTTGAAATATGGAGCCAGAGTGAGTCTAGGGCCTCACAGCTCCTTCTGAGGGGTAAAATAAGTAAGAAAAAAGAAGAGAAGAGGCTGTAGAGAGTGAGAGGAAGGAAGAGAGGAAGGACGAACAGAGAAAGGAAGGTAGGAAGGAAGGAAAAACAGAAGGAAGGGGAGGGAGGAAGGGAGGGAGGGGCAGAGGGGCTAAGGAAGAAAGGATTTAAATTGTTTGTATGTGTTTATTTTTTTTCATTATTTGCTTTAGGGAAATAAAGTTATCTTGAGTCAGTTGCTTTTTTTAAATAAGAAGTGAAGGTCATGTTCCTAAAATTTTAACAGTAGGGTAGGAAAAAAGATATAGCTTTTTCTAAATCTAATATTTGTTAGGGTCTAGACATCAGGCAAAATAAATCCAAAGATTTAATAATTTACAGAATGTAGTTCTTCATCTGACAATGTAAAGCATATAAAGTGTCTAGAGTTCATCGAATAAGGAAGATATTAAGAAATTCCTTAAGGCTGTAAGAGTAACAAACAAAAAAAAATTATGTGTATAAATCAAAATCAGAAATAGAGGAAATAAAGGTGGTTTAATAATCCTTGCTTGCCAGGTGTGGTGGCTCACGCCTGTAATCCCAGCACTTGGGAGGCTGAGGCAGGAGGATTGTTGTGAGTTCAAGACCAGCCTGGGCTACAAAAGTGAGCTCAAGGCCAACCTCAACTGCATAGTGAGACCCTGTCTCAAAAAGACCAAAAAAAAAAAAAAAAAAAAAGATAAAAAAATAATAATCCTTGGTTATTTTAATACAAAGAAAATATACTGTATAAAATTTTAAAATTAGTAAAGAATAATTCAGTTATCTCGTTTAGGAAAAAAGTCAGAAAAATAACTATTATATGACTGCTGGTATGGAGAAGGATGAGAAAATATTAAAAGTGTATAGATAATATTTTTACTATATTCATGCATTAATTTGCACATACAATGTTACAAACATATTTATATTTGTTACAATTTTTATACATTTACTTTTTTCTTTTACCATTATATTAGACATTTAAATTTTGTTAATTAAATATGCACAGAATTCTATTTGGGAGCAAAATTTCACCCATTTTTTTATCAAAAGAAATAGAGGCACAATGGAATTGACAAACCTGACCAAGATCAGCAATCTGGCAGATTTGTTTTGATTTATTTTCTTGGCATCATATCCTAATCAATACAAAATATATAAATCTTATTACCAATCTAACATTATAATTTCAGGAATGTGATGTTGATTCCTTGATTTCAAAAGGCACCTGACGCAAGTTCTGCCTCTATTTCCCTAGAGCAAATGCAAACCTCCCTAAGACAGTTGTCTTCTGCTGCTGCCCGTGTCTTTGGGTGTTGGCAAGCTGGACTGCTGAAGTGGCGGCTCTCTTTACATGAAGGCAATGGAGCAGCCTGCTTTATGGAAAGCAGGATGAAGATCAATGGAGTTCTGTGATTTTTCCTTTTAAGATTGAAAGGCAAAAAAAAAAAAACAAAAAAAAACCCAACAACAAACTTATTACTGACTTTACTAGGAAATTATGTATGAATGTATGTATGTATGTATGTATGTATCTATCTATCTATCTGTCTATCATCTATTTATCTATCTTGGTTCACAAACTTAATTTGTTTTATGGTTTGGGGAAAGATGGCTGCATTTGTGTTTGTGTGGAAAAGATGGCATATGTCGTGTTTGTCACTCAATGTGCAGTTTGCAAACAGAAGCAAAATTTTACTGAACACTTTAGTTTGCCAACTAAATTGTTTCCAGACTATTTTGAGCTTAGACATTAATACGGATACATATATGTGTATACATAATATATATACAATGTATACACATAACAAAACATTTATTATTTAAGAAGAACAAAATAGTATACAAAAATTAATAAATAATGAAACAAATTATAAAGTAAATATCTTTCCAAACATTCTTCCTGGATAGAGATTGAGAAACTATGAAAAAACTAACAAAATCCAACCTAACACCTATCTTGGAAGACTCTTACACAAAAAGAATTTTGGGAGGCTGGGGAGATAGCTTGCCTGGCAAGAACAGGGGTCTGAGTTTAATCCCCAGATCTGAAAAAAAAAATTACATTTTCAAGTAACTGGAAAATATGGAGAAAAGGTTAATATTCTATGACATATGAAAACTGTATAAAGTTGAAATTCTAGTATCCTTAATAAAATTTAATTGAGGCAAAATCCCACTCATTTTTAAGGTAGTGTCTATAATTCTCTTTGTGATTCCAGAATGGAGTTACAGTTGCAACAAAGACTAGATGGCCATCGAAGGTCACATTATGAACCATCTGATTATTCAGGGAAAAAATATGGCTATTTCCTATTCTTGAACAAGGAGCTTTCTAAGTATAAATTATTAGTGAAAAATAGGCACTGTACTCTTATGAATTTCTTAATGATATCAAGATTTTGAGCAAAATCCTTACCAAAGGTTATAACGCAAGTAAAGATCAATACCTCTGTACACAGATGTGTACTGACATGGTTTACAGAATGTATTCTTTAAAGTACATTAAGAAAATAATTCAGCTTCTGCTTTACTAATATTTAGAAATGTAAAATCGGAGGGGGAGATTAGGTAATCTTTTACCGTTTGTTTATGTTCTATAAAGAAACAATTGCTTCTATACAAAGAAAACCATATTCCTCTACAGCTGTATCAACAGATTTTTCTTTTCTTTGGAACACAACTGACAGTACACATCAAGTTTGACATACTTGCCAAAGATGCAAAATATATTTCCCACTGTCCATGAGAAAATCTTGGAAAACTTTCTTCATAAAGGATTTCAGGGAAGAAAGAAACTGGGTGGAGCATGAAATTGTGCTTCTTGAATTTATAACTTTATAAAGTATGTGACTGAACAGAACAATATTCACTCTTCTAAAGTATGTTTTCCATATAGAGATTTATATAAACGTAAAGTAATAAGCTATCTGTGTTCTGCATAAAGTATGTGTCAGAGAATTATTCTCTGTTAAACTATTTTCCTCTACATGACTACATATTCAAACACTGTATTTGTTTTAATATATAGTAAATAATAATGATAATTTAATCATATTTCAAATATGTTCTTAAGTAATTCCACTAAGCAGCAGGTCTGGAAACATTACCAACAAATTATCTTTCAATTTTCTTAATCTATACCTTGCTGTTTTAAATTACTCAAACAAAATCATGCTAAATTTTGATGTCTTACGTTACTACTGTATAGCTTGCCTATAAGAAGTCAACTAAGAGAAAGCTATATTATCCGACATCCTACATAGATGAATATGTTTACATGCATATACAAGTGGAGATTGTCTCAATAAAGTCATAACTTGATTTATACTCTCTCTGAAGAAATAAGTCTCAATATCTAGCGAGCCATATTACCTATGTAAGCATTAGTAGACTAAAAAAGAAAATTTAATTATAATCATACTTCCTAGGAAAAAAAATAAGGCTAAAACTCAATTATTTCTGTGCATACTAAAACATTCCCCTAGAAGAACCAAATAACAGGACAGCAGATGGAAAAGTCTTTACTTCATTTTGTTACAAAATCCTGTGGTGCCTATGCTTGTCTTGGAAGTCAAGAGTCCGTAATGATATTACATGAATCCTTTATATTTACTGTGCAACTTTACATGGTAAATATATATTTTTAAAAAGATGCTTATTTCAAATGACATTGACATTACCATTAAATTTTACTGATCACAGAGGGACTTTAAACAAGTAATTTCTCTTTAGGCTTCTTTCACTCTCTGGAAAACAACAGCAAGATTCGGCAGATCCTATTTACCATCATTTCTCCTTTTTTAACAAAAATAAAATATCAAACAGTGGAGTGTATATTAGAAGAAATACTTCCAGGTTGTTTCTAATTGATATAGACATGAAAAGACATTCTTTTTGGTTTCCTTTTTGGAACCAATTGAGTGTGAGGAGTGGAGGTATAAAGTAAAATACCCACAGACTCTGAAACAGAGTTTCACAACACTGATTTTTTTCCTGCTTTCTTTGAATAAAGTGCTATTGCAAATGTGACTTCCAGTGATTCATAATGTTAAATTATTGTTCTGAAAGATCAAATCCAAAATATTAGAAGCTTTTTCAAGTCACTGCACTAAAGCGAAAAAGAGTGCCTGCATTTCATTCCTCTGACTTAGAGAGTTTAAGAGAAGCACACTGGTGGGAACCTGGAAGCAGTTATTTGGATGCAGGTTGCAAATCTCCCATCTCCTGGTTTATGATGGATATCAGTGAAGTTTGTGGCTGACTAACAGTAGTTCTACATCAAGGAGATTTATGGGGAGGATGCATTTAGTATTATTCATGAGCCACTTAACAAGCTTCAGCCAAGGATACAATATGGCCTTTGTTTATAGTCCCAGGAGGTCTTTAGAGGGCTTTTTAAAATTGAAGAGATTTTTTGATAAATGGTAGAGGATCTTTAGGTGGGCCTGAAAGCTGTAAGTGTGTTTTCCTGTTAACTTGAGGAGTACTACATTTCATCTTAACTTCCCTGTTTCTTCAATAAAAAATTATCAGATATTCTGCTGGTATTTTATTTTGCTATTGTTCCGCTACATTAAATAACCAAGAGGGACACATTTTTTAGAAAAATGTTCACTTCAGTCTCTATTACAGGAAGTTGGAGCATCTTAACAGGCTATCCAGACTATTTGAACAGAAATGAAGCAACATATGTTTGGAACTGTCTTCTGTATTATATTCTTTATGTTTATGACCCATATTCTGCTCAGTGCATCTTTATTTATGGTAACTGTGTGTATAATAGTTTTGACTTAACCAAGAACTTTAGTTCTGCAGCTAACTGAAAGATGTGGGGTACAGTCAATTCCATCAGTATTGCTAGGATGAGTCAACTTAAGAAAATGATTTTATTATTAATTGGAGAAGAAGTAGTGACATAAATTATAGAACTACTAACTAAGGGAAATAGATGAGAATTACACAAAGGTGTTTTATTATTTTGGAGTATTGCCGGTTTCCCAAATGATTTACAAAGAAAATACTTTCAAACAGTAACTCTATTAACAAGCAAGAGGTAAAACTTTATGTCAGTGATGGTATAGAGCATGAAAGTGACTTCATCCTGCGTAAGTCTTAAAAATGATCCCAGAAACATGGTGATTCATTCTATTTTATGACCACTTTGCATGACTTTTTATTAAATTAGAATACTCCACCCTACAGATTGCAGCTTAATAAACAGATGTTTTACTGGTGATGATTGCATCAGAAACTGTGGTCTACTGGCCTTATGTCATAGCTCGTGCTATGCTTTGTGTCACATAAATAGCTTCCCTCTCAAAGCCGTCCAATGACAGAGCACAAGACAAACCATGACAGAGCTTCAGTTTCCCTGTCCAACGGAACGGTCTTTCCAGGCTGCAATCTGGGAGCACTTGCAAAACCCTCTAGTTCGTGTCTATTATTTTCTCATTCCAGACATAACTCAGAGACTAAGGACATACAAAGCATGATAATGTGTGAGTAATAGAAAAATTATTTATCAGAGATTTTTAATATTTCATCGGAACTCACCCAAATATTTGACAATAGTTGAGGAGCCCTCCAGCATTCAGAAATGCTGCTAAATCTAAGTGCCTACAGGAAATAGATCTTGAGAAGAATTCTATTATCTACTATCTGTTTGGTACTTAGATCACAACAATTTTAAAGTAGAGAAATCAAAAGATGGTGTGGCTGTGAAAAAAACATGAAGCCATCATAGATCATCTACTAGCTAGATGCTAAAAATACACTGATTTAATAATTCAACACCAAAACAATGCTAGAATAATTTAAAGGGGAACACATAAAAGCTGGTACAAAAAGGAGAAAGTAATCTTACTTGAAAATTCTATTAATCCTCACTAATGTTCTGGTTTGCCTCCCCTAGGTACTAATTCTTCACAAGAATGCCCAAATGCTAGATGATATCACCTTTGCTTTCCTGAGTGGGAAGCTTCTCTTTACATCATGATACAGCAAGGTTTAGGTGATAGAAGCTAACAAGTAAACAAGCACTTCTTGCCAAAGCAGAAAGTCAGGCTAAAGTTCATTTTATTTAGACCTCAAACAAGCCAAGTAACTGGCAAAATAATTGAAACAGTTTTATTTATTGCTGACATCATTTTTTTAAAAACATATAAAAATTAAAAATGTCAGTGGGCAGAAATTTTAATTGTAAAGCCATCTTAAGGAACATACTCACCTGCTTCTGCCAGTTGCTCACGACCCTGCTGTGTACAACGCAACGCTGCATTTCCTTGGTGTAACTACTGACAGTCAGCTGTCCACACTGCCATTTTTAACATCTTGCTAACTCCTATCCCTGCTATAATACCCTATATTTGACAAAGCAAGATTACTTAAAAGCAAAAGGAATGACAGTTTGTACATTAAGGCAGCAAATGTTTTTTAGCATCATTTTGTGGTGCTTACGTGATTGTGTCAAAACAGGGATTGTACCACACAGATTGTGTTCGCTCATAAAGAGGATGTGACTACCCTCAAACAATAACTGCTCCTCAAGTTACAGACTTTTTGAGATTAAAGCATATCTGTAGAATCATTGTATTTTCGTAATCAGTGTTCACTTCTAGAAGTAAAAATGAATCGACTTACCTCTGTATCATTTTAGTTCCTTGCCAAAGGGGGGGGGGGTGAGTTTATTTCCCAATATGAACTCAAGTATTTTTATTTTTTTTTATTTTAATTTAATTTAATTTTATTATGGCTGGCTCAGCCTGCCCTGGGGCTGGGGCTGGCACAGTGTGTGGTGCTTAGGATCAAACTGCAGTCCCTGTGGTTGGTTGCCTAAGCTTGCCTAAGCAGATGCTTTAGACCACTGAACAATCTTGCTGGTCCCAAACTCATGTATTGTTAAAGTAAACTTGTTTTTTGTTCATGTAAATATCACAGAGAATCAGTTTCAGAATATTGAAAACAATGCCCATTTTCATACTGTAGTTCACATTCAAATTGGAACATAAATCATTGATATGAAGTCCTTCTTATCATTCTACTCCTTTCTCTGAAAGGACTATCCTCTCTAAAATTATACCTCAGCTTTGACTCCAGACAAGTTTCTGAGTTCTTTCTAGGCTGAAAACATGGAGAAAATGAAGTGTGGCTATTATGATTTTCATTTCACACAGAAAGAAATGGAGATAGAAGGGTAATTTGTCTGAGGTCACACAGATGTTAAAAACACAGGCAAGTTTCTGAAGCAGACCCAGGAAGTTGAACTCATGTAACCATGCTCCTGCCTCTCCTGCTACATAACCACTACCCAAGCTACAGTAGGAAAAGAACACAGAAGGAAGTGCATTATGGGTAGGAGGACACAAGTGGGAGTGGATGACAGAGCAAGTAATATCAAAGGAAAAGGAACACTAACACTTGTATTGAAACTTTAAATTCGGCAAGTGACTCTTAGACAATGATTCAAATGGTCTCCTGAATAATTTGGAAATTTTCTCCTTTGTATTTCTCTTTTGATTATACATATGTGTTGAGCATACCCTTTTCTTTATCCCAGTTTTTTAAACAACGTGAAAATTTGCACTATATTTCTCCTAGATGAGGACAATCCTTTACTTACAACTCAAGAGGAAAATGTTATTGTACTTAACAAAATTCATTCATCAGTGCTCTATAGCCATGATTATTTTGGAAGTTAGTTAACTACTGAAATGAAACTAGCAATACTGCTTTGCTTTTGTTTTCCTGGGAAAATTTAACAAGAGGTGATTTGGAGTTTTTCTTGTTCTTTTCAGGTTGGCCAGGATTGCCTGCCTTGAGGCCTCATAGTTATATTTTGCATGTCAGTGGTTAGTAAATCTGAATAGCTTTTTTTTTTTCCCCTCATGGAAAGGTAGGAAGCACAGAAAATGAGGGGGAAAGATGGATTTATTAAAGTATATTGCAAGAAAACTCCATATAGACAGAGTGAAGAGATGGTACTTGACAGAATTCATGGTTTAAAATGAACACGTTGGTGTGGGAACACTTTATGCTCATAGCAATAGGCAAATATGGCCTCCCTTTCTTCCTCTACAATGAATTTATGCTAACTGGAAGCCAACTATTTTGAGAGATGCTATATTGAATTGTAGGATAGTAAGAAAAGTCATGCAGCTGATATACTGCAAGGGGAGCAGCTTAACAGCAGCTTTAACTGATAATTCCTATTTTTCTGTAGGCTCATTAGCGCCAACAGTGTGGAATTGGCCAGCCATGGTCCTAATCAGTACAGTTGTGGGCTAGGCATTAGGCGTTAGGGCTTCCCGAAATTGGACCCCTGATAGCTCTTAGAGCTGGAGCCCCTGCCTTATTTCACTGTCTTAAACCACTGAAAAAAATAACAGCCACAGCATGTTTAATTTCAGTGAGTAGTAAGTACTGGGGGAAAAAGCCTTTTTGAATCACTTTTGGATTTTCATTAATATGTTTAATAATCTCTTGAGAAATCTCCAGGTAGGCAGCCAATGAGAATACGATGCCTACTAACTCTGAAATTTTTTGTGCATTTTGATGGAATCGTATTTAATGCAAGAAGGAAAGCATTAATAATTTATATCCCAATTTGTCAATTTTGATGCAAATTGTTTTAAATGTTTAAATTCTATTTGCTAGAACATGATTATGATTTTCTACTACTCGTACACACTCCTACCTTCACGTTATCCTACTTTGAAATAGTAACACAAACATCAGCTAAATATTGTCCAATTTGTAAAATAGGACATTCTGGTGGCAGTCCATAATAGGACTAGAAAGTGGCATATCATTAATCAAGTCACTTGATATGAGAGAAGAAGGTGGGATTGGTGGAAAACACAGTGCTCCCCACTCGATTCTCAAGAGAATAATGTCTGCAGGTATTATTCAGAAGCTTCCGTGCTGAGGACCCTTTTGTCCAAAGTATTTTCAGGTCTCCTGTGAGCCCTTTTCATTAATCACCAGCACAGGCTATATGGGAGGCTCCCCAAAGGGGTGGAGAGAGTGTTGTGTTGAGAGACCTTCAGAAACAGATGACAAGAGGAGCCCAGCCTGAGACGGGGTCATGTAGAGTGGAAATATGAGCTCCTGACCCTTGACCCCCTTGCCTCTTTATTTTGATTCCTTTAACAATACCGGTTGGCAGGCACAAGCAGTGGTAAGTCCTTCTCTCTTTTGTTAGGCTTGGGAAAAACTCAGGACAGCTCACTGGTCTCCCATGTAAGGGCCTGCCTGGTTTTTAATTAGAAAGAATTACAACTCACACAACTTTTTTTTTTTTTTTTTTCAAATCATGTATTTTAAAATGACCCCAAGCAATAACACATTTCATAAATTTCTTTAACCAAATGAATACAAGCTACATGGAGTCATCTCCTGAATGAGATTTTGTTTCTTTGGTGAACCTGTTTGGATACTTAAAATTCTACCTCCTTTGTCCCAATGGGTTAAGGAGCTTCTGAAGTGATTCCCCAAATGCTAGTGACTACAGATCATGAGGATAAGAAGGGTACTCTGCTGCTGGTAAAATAAGATGCCCATTATTCCTATATGCTTTCACAATTTGGGAGAAATAATAATATATATATGTATAAAAAATATATGTATATATACGCATATACATATATATATACATATATATATATGTATATTTTTTTCTAGAGCTGTCTATTCAAATAAAATCTTATCCTAAAATTTTTAGGTAGTGTTTCACATAAAAACACATTATTTGATTTAATTTTAAGTGGCCTGCTCCCTTCATATTTAATAGAGTCTGACATCCTAAAAGTTGGGTCATTGTTACTCTAATTAGGTAAGAAGCTCTAATCAAATAAGATTTGTTCAAAGAAATTTAAAAAATGTAGCACTAAAATGTCACATGGCTTAAACTGCAACAACTCAAAGAAAAATAGGCTGAGAGTTAATAGTCAAATACCATTCTGGTACATAATTGTAAGGACAAAAATTCAAAATTTTCTGTTTTCCTTTAGTCATTTTCAATCCTATAACCTATTGTCTTTTACTGCCTTCCTCAGCTACTCTATTTTCTTTCTACATAGGTAAATATGGAACTGTATTCATGCCCAGTTTTTCATTAAAATTGTCTTACTAAGCCGGGCGTGGTGGCGCACGCCTGTAATCCCAGCACTCGGGAGGCTGAGGCAGGAGGATTGATGCAAGTTCGAGACCAGCCTGGGCTACAAAAGTGAGCTCAGGACCAGCCTCAACTGCATAGTGAGACCCTGTCTTAAAAAGACAAAATAAAATAAAATAAAATAAAATAAAATAAAATAAAATAAAATTGTCTTACTAGCTAACAATCACATGCTATTATGTACCTAAACATTTTAAGAAGTTATTTGGTGTTATGTTGGAGTTGGTGTTAGCAAAACTATCGTGAAAGGCAGCCAAAGTCAATTTCTTTGATCATTTCAACTCGATAAATAAACAAACAACAAACATTTGAGCTGGGTAATACCTGTAATCCCAGCACTCAGGCTAAGGCACGAGACGTGCTAGTTCAAAATTGGTCTGGGGCCGGGCGTGGTGGCGCACGCCTGTAATCCCAGCATTTGGGAGGCTGAGGCAGGAGGATCGATACGAGTTCGAGACCAGCCTGGGCTACAAAAGTGAGCTCAAGGCCAACCTGAACTGCATAGCGAGAACCTGTCTCAATAAGACCAAAAAAAAAAAAAAAAAAAAAAATTGGTCTGGGTTTCATGGTTAGATCAAGGCTGGCTTGAGCCACATAGTAGGACCCTGTATAAAAGAAATCCCCCCCTTAAAAAAAGACAAATTTTACATTTTAGTTATGTGGGTGGATTTAAACCTTTGACTTACCATTTCCTAAGATGTTTAAACAATTTCCACAATGCTATTGCTTCATAAATACTAAATTGCTATTTTCTTGATTAGTTGTATAGCTAAAAATTAAATTAAAAGTGACACTTTTCACGTTGAAATTCATGACTCCTTGCTTTAACTTGCTGGAAAAATAGAAGACTGCATTATCGAATTACTCATCCATGAAGTACAGATCATAGCTATTCAATGCTTTTCACTGTGCCATGTTATTCTCCTCCATTAAAAGATTTGGAGTACTGTGAAATTTCATGTGAAACATTCAAATGTAGAACTCTAGTGAGCAGTTAGGAACAAGTGTCCATGTCTCAAGTAGGACAGTTTGTGATCCTATTTGCAAGGGAACAATAAAAAAAACAACATGTTCAAGACACATGGCTGCAATTAATACATTATTTTAAGAAAATATAATTTTAAAAATAAATTAGTGCTTTTACAAGATTTGAAAACATTCTAAAGCAGCTTCAATTTTAAAAACACATTTCTGATACTTCTAAACCACTGCCTTAATGTGATCCCAAATCCTTCATAAATTAATTGAATTCTCTTATGAAAGTTCAAGAAATATCAACACGGCTACTTTGCCATTTCAAAAGATCTGTTTTCCAGTAAAATAAGCTACACTTACAATTGCCTCTTTCTAGCTTGCTTGCGCTTCTTATACCTGCCATTCAAGAACCTCCCTCTCCATCTCCATTATTACTTCCTCTCCTTTAGTTTCCAACTCTTTCCTCATAATCAGAGGAGCTCTGGACTCCTCTGTTGCTGAAGGTACCTGCGGTGCTTTTGTGGGGAGCTCTGAATCATACCTTGAGTGTTGCTTCCTGGCTCCCATTCAGATTTTGCAATCTTCCAGCACAAATCCCTTATCCTGCTGGAATAGACTTTCCAACATTCGCCACTGACTTTTGGGCCTTTCCAGTGCAGAACCATGAAACACACATGAATGAGACATTATTGTGGGATCCAGGCCCTCAGCTAGACAATTAGATCATTAGTATGTGGACAGGTTTCCTGCACTCTCTTTTTGTATATGATTCTTTCTGTGACTAAATAATTTTATAAAATATATGTCCTGTATTATATTGTTCCCCTTACAAACCCCAAACAGCAACACTATATTTCTTCACAAGAGTTCACTGCTACCAATAACAATCAAGCTACTGTGTAAACAAAGCCATTGAAACTGACATTATAAGCAACTCCTGTTGCTAAATGTGATCTAATAAAAAACTTGATTTACCTCAGCAGCATTTTGCATTGCTAAACATTTTATCTCCTTTAACCTCTTTAGAAAACACACCTTGGAAAGCTTTTCCTTTTCCCTTTTTAAAACTTCATAATTAAGGGCCAGATTAGATACAATAACACAAAATCAACAGGAGACATTAACACCACATTATCTCAAAGAATTAGGTAAACTAGAAGAAATATTAGTGAAGAGGTAATAGACCTGAAGCAAACCAAAATACATTCTTTTCCAGCTGCATGTGGGGTATTCACTGAAATACCACATACTACACCAGAGATCACGCGTAAGTAAATGCAAGAAAACTGAAATTATACCATGTATATTATCTAACCACCTTGCAATGAAAATGGAAATTAACAACAAAAACAACCACAAGAAAACACAAAAAAGGAAAATTAAATAACACCCTTTAATCAGATCAATGGATTGCAGATGAAATGAAACAAAATTAAATAATATGTACAATCCAATGAAAATTTGAACACAATTTACCAGAATTTTGTGGACGCAATGAAAGGAATTTTCAGAGGGAATTTATAGTGGTAAATTCACACATTAGGAAAACAGAATGAGAACAAGCAAATACTCTAATGTTGCATTGCAAGCTTCTAGAAAATAAAAAGAGCAAATCAAGCCCAAAGCCCAAAGACAGGAAGAAATCATATAGATTAGAGAAGAATTTAATGCTTTCGAGACATAGAAAAAGAATACAAAGAATTAATGAATCTAAAAACTAGTTCTTTGAAAGATTACATAAAATTGATGGGGGCTTGCCAGGTGGCTCAGTTAGTTAAAACACACGATTCAGCAAAGTCTCTCCGGCAAGGGGAACACGGTTCAAACCCAACCTCCACATGGAGCACGAGCCTTGCCCTTAATGCAGCATCATCCATCCAAGAAATATAATTAAACTTATAAACCCCTATCCAACCTCATTAAAAAGATGAAAGGAAAAAAATCAAATTCAATCAATAAGGAATGAAAAGGGTGGACTTACTACAGATCCAGTGCAAATACAGAAGATCATGAATAACTATTTTGAAAATCTTTACTCTCGCAGAACAGAAAGCACAGAAAAGACAGATTCCTAGATAGGTACAAATTACCTAAACTGAATCAAGAATATATAAAAAATTATGAATTAAAAAAGTCAGCCAATAAAATTAAAACTGTGATAAAATACTTACCAACAAAGAAAAGCCAAGATCCTGATGGATTCACAGCTGAATTTTATAAGAAATTTAGTGAAGAGTTAATCCAAATAACCCTCAAACTTCAACAAATTAAAAAGGGAAGAAATACTCCCAAATTTATTCTGGGAAGCAAGTATAATGACACTGATACCAAAACTGCAGGAATTCTCAACCAAAAAAAAAAAAAAAAAAAAAAAAAGAATCATAGGCCAGTCTCCTTCATGAACATTGATGCAAAAATCCTCAATAAAATATCACCAAAGAGAATGTAGCAAATTATCAGGCAGCTTATACACCACGACCAGGTAGGATTCACCTCAGGAATGCAAGGATAGTTTAACATATGCAAATCTATAAATGTAATACAGCATAGCAATAGTGCCAAACAGAAAAAAACATATGATCATCTCAATTGACTCAGTCTTCCCTACACTAAAGACCCCAAATATCCACCAAGAACATTCTAGAATTTTTTTTTTTTTTTTTTTTTTTTTTTTTTGTGATACCAGGCATTGCACTCAGGATCCTGCACTTGCTAGGCAGGCACTTATTCTCCTGGGCTGTCTCCCTGGCCCTCCTCCTAGAACTGATCAAGAAATTCAGCAGCATAGCATAATACAAGGTCAAGACCCAGAAATTAATAGCATTCCTCTACATAGACCAAATGAGAGAAATTAGAGAAACAACACCTTTTACAAAAAAGTAAAATACTTAGGAATGAATCTAACAAAGGGAGTGAAAGACCTATACAATGAAAATTACAATACTCTGGAAAAGATCAAAGTGGATTTCAGAAAATTGGAAAATATTCCCTGCTCCTGGATAGGAAGAATGAAACATTGTGAAAATGAATATACTGTCCAAATTTTTATGCAAATTTAACACAACTCCTGTCAAAACGCCATCAATTACCTCACAGTTCTAGAGAAAACATTTCTGAAATTTACTTGGAGCCAGAAAATACTTAGAATAGCAAAGGCAGTCTGGACCAACAAAGGCACAGCAGTGGGCATTACAGTCTCTGAATTCAAATTATATGACAAAGCTACTGTGATAAAATCAGTATAGTACTGGAAAAATAGACTTAATGATAAATGAAACAGATTAAAAGATGCAGACACAACTACAAACATACTCAGCTACATTGCCTTTGACAAAGGGGCCAAACACACTCGCTGAAAGAGTGATAGCCTCTTTAATAAATGGAACAAGGCAGGGGGAGGGGACTGGCTCTCCACGTGCAAAAAACTAAACCTAGATCCAAGTATATCAGCTTACACTAAGCTAAACTAAACATGAATAGAAGATCTAAACATTAAATCAGAAGCACTATGTCTATTAGAAGAAAAAGTAGATAGAAATTTTGAAAACATAGAGGAAGTACTTCAAGAAACAAGAACTGGAATTTCATGTTACTGAGAAGTTCTGCATGTCAAAAAAAAAAAAAAAAATCACCAATAGGACCAGCCAACTATCTCAGCATATTAAAGCACTTGCAAGTAGACACAGGGGCCAGGGGTTCCATCCCTGGGCCTGCTGAGCCAGCCCTGCTCCCAGGGCCCAATGAGACAGCAATTAAGACTGAGAGTGGTGGTGTGTGCCTGTGATCCCAGCTCTTGGGCGGCTGTAAACAGGTTCATCAGTATGAGTTTGATCTAGTAGTGAGATCCTGAACACCCTGTATACCCTTTCCTAAAACATCAAATAAATAAATAAATAAATAAATAAATAAATAAATAAATAAATCACCAACAGAGTGAAAAATCAGTGCACAAACTGGGAAAAAATATTAACCAACAATCACTCAGACAAAAGGCTTCCATCTGGAATATATAAAACACTAAAAAAAAAAAAAAATAGGGCCCAACAATTTTAAGACATAATCTAAAAATAGGCATCTGAGATAAATACACACATCTCAGAGGAAGAAATACAAATAACAAATAAAAATATGAAAGCATGTTTCACCACAAGAGTCACTTGAGAAATGCAAATAAAGCACTGAGATAGCATCTCACTCCAGAAAGAACGGCCACCACAAAGACATCAGCTAATAACCAACACTGGAGAGGCTATGAGGAAAAAGGAACTCATCTCTACTGTTGGTGTGAATGTGGACTGGAACATCCACTATGTAAAGCAGTGAGGAGGCTTCTGAAAAACTAGGATTGGAAATCACATTCAACCCAGCTATTCCCCTTCTATGTATTTTTCAAAAGTTCATTGCATCATAAAGTTGTACGTGCACTAATGTTTATAGCAGCACAATTTATTACAGTTAAATGTTGGAAACAGTCTAAATGCTTATCACTTCAGAATTGGATAAAAGATGTGGCATTTGAACGCAATGGAGTATCATGCTCAGCTATAAGAAAGGTAAGATTGAGGCCTTTATAATTAAATGAACGGAACTAGCATCTATACTCATAAGTGAAATAAAACAGACTCATATGTGTAAACATTGGATTGTCTTTCTAGTTTAAAAACCTGAAAAAATAAATTCTGAAAGGCAGAATAGATATAGTAAAATGGGAAGAAACTAAACATAAGGTATGAACAATATAGATGAGGGAAAGGAGAAAAAGATAGGAAAAAAAGGAACAGCAGAAGTGTAAGCATATATATTGCATAGCTGAGATTTTGTGATACTAATTTCTTGAAAGTAGCAGTTAATTAAAATTTTTACTTTGGCTAATCTATGTGCTAATATCTGTAATCCGAGCAACTACATCAAGAAGAGCAATGTGCAATACAAAACACATGTTTTGAAACTGTCCCATTGTTATTTCTTTCTCATTAAAATTAATAAAATTTAAAATATGTATAAGGACCATGTAGAGGAAAACCTTTGATGGAAACTATCAAATTTCTGAACTCTTAAGATGGTAAGAAGATGAGACACTAGAATTTCATGTTCTAGAATGAATGAATGGGGCCAGAGAGATAGCTCAGCCAACTCAAGTGCCAGCTTGGGCAAACATGGCCAGGTGCAAGGACCTCAGATCAAAACCTGGAACCACCTGCCACAGCAAACTCACCCCCAGGGCTGGCTCATCTGGCTACAGAGGCAAGTTGTAAGGGTTCACTCCTGCAGTCCCAGATCTGGGGGCTAAGAACAGGAGGAGCACAATGAATCTGAGCTATACAGTGAGGCCTTGTAATACAAAATACATTAAAAATAAAAGACAAACAAATAAAAAGCCATGGTTGAATATCTTTTGTCATGTTCTGCTAAATGCATACTGTTTCTAATGTCGTATCAACTACTCTTATATACTATTTTCTATAAATCGAAAAGTAAAAATATCAAGAAAAAGATTGAAGTTTTTTGAAAGGAAGAGTTAATTTAATTGTGTGACCAATCTTGCATGCCTATATCTGGTAAATTAAGCAAAATTTGATGATAACAATACATCATACAGCAACCATTGTTAATTTTCTGTTCTTGCTTTGAAATTTTGAACCATTCTGTTTTGTAGTATGTTGCTTTGTTTCTGTTTTTATTTTTTGTTTCTTTTGCCTTTGTCTTTGATTTCTTTTTCTTTAAAATAAAAAAAATGAAAATGTAGGGGACAGGGTAGGAACAAATTGGAAACATAAAAATGCAAAATTAATTCTACAAATATCTTAACTGTTATATATATCAAATATCATAACTGTCATATATTTTTTCATTTTTTCCCTTCCTTTCTCTCTTCCCCATCACAGTTTCTTTCTTTTTTTTTTTTTTTTTTTTTTTTTTGGTGGGACAGGGGTTCAAACTCACGACCTTGCACTTGCCAGGCAGGCACTTGTGCCACCAAGCTATTTCCCCAGCACCCCCCCCATCACAGTTTCTCTTTTGTTTTGTGCAAATTCTTCCAAATAATCTCTACTATACATTTTCCATTTATTTCTTCATTCAGCTTCTCACAGCTATGAGACAATAAAATGTTTACATTTAAAAAGATAGGATAGTCTCAGGGGACTCGAGCTTGGGACTCCCCTCCCTCCTGTCTCTCTCAGACAGGAGCTTTCTTTCCCTCAATAAATATGTTGTGCTAAAAAAAAAAAATAGGCTCTTGGTCAAACAGTTGTCCACATTATGAATGCGAAAAATAATTGAAGGAAATTGAAAATGCTATTCTGATAATGGAAGCAGAACAGGCACATTGCTGACACTAGGAAAGTTTTGGTGATCTAGTTAGTTCAAAATAGACATAGAAATGCCTTCAGCAAAGCCTCGTCATTCAGAGCAAAGCCCCAACTTTTCAACTATAAAAAGGTTAAGAGAGGTGAGGAAGTTCCAAAATAAAAGATTGAAGCCAGCAGAATTTGCCTCACAAAGTTTAACAAAGGAAGCTATTTTCACAACATAAAAATACAGTGTGAGGTAGTAGGTGCTAAGGAAGCTTCAGCAAACTTATCAGAAGATCTCGCTCTGACAATTAAGAATACAGCTCCAGAGAAAATAAAGTTTTTAAGATTGATAAAACAGTTGCCATCTAGAATTTTCATAGCTAAAGAGGAAAAGTCAGTTCATACCTTGTTTCACAGCCTCAGGGTTACCGTGATTTTCCAACTAGGAACTCCTGACTTTAATATGAAGCCAATGTTCATTTGTCACAATCAAAATCCAAAAAGTTATACCCAATGTGTTCTGCCTATGCTCTACAAAGGAAAATCAAATGCTGGATGACAGCACATCTGTTGACAAGATGGTTTACTGAATACTTCAACTGCACTGTTGATACCTCCTGTACAGAAGAAAAACAAAAACTCTCAAAAATATTTCTGCTCATATATACCTGATCGTTCAAGAGAAATATCAGAGATGTATGAGGAAAGTAGCATTGATTAATCCTGATTGCAGAAAGCAGAAAGGAAAGTGATAGTAAATTTTTTTTTTTTTTTTTTTGGTTTTTGTATTAAACGTTAAACGTAGAGCTGAGCTTTCATATTCTGAGGAAGCACACTTGATGATGCCAAATAGGAGTGAAGGAAGTATGGATATCATAAATTATTAATAGTTCTGAGGAATTGTGAAACTTGGCAACAGTGCAGGTCTGGTAATACAAACTATTACATGTTTGGAGCTAACTACTGGTATTTAGCTCTCATTCTCTATGATGAAGCTACTGGGTGTTTAAACAGCAGAATGATGGATGGACACCACAGCTCTTTTGCTCCTTTTTTTTTTTTTTTGTACAGGATCTCACTACACAGCTCTGACTCGTAGTGGTCCTCCTGCTTCCTGCCTCCCAAGTGCTGGGACTACAGGCACTTGCCACCACGCCTGGACTCCATTGCTGGCTCAGCAAGGCCAGCACAGCAAAGCAGGGCTAGAAACCAAAGCCTGGCCCCTGCGCTTCCCTAAGCAAGGGCTTAGTCCACTGAGCTATACCACTATACCTTGCTTCATTTAAACATTCAGAACTTTAAGATCCAAAATGATATCTCTATGAACACTTTCAAAAACTACTATGAGAAACAAGATGGAAATGAAATTTGTTAAGAGTAAAGACAAAGACAAAAATGTGTCACTCTCCAAACAGTCACTTGACAGAAGCTCCAACATGATTTTTCCTTTTACCTGTTTTCAGTGGAATGCTGAGAATTTATAGTAGCATGAGAATTTTCCAATTTTTGTACTTACATAAGAGATCATTTTTGCGCAGAGTCTGATGAGTTTTTGACAGATATA
This sequence comes from Myocastor coypus, assembly GCA_004027025.1. Taxonomy (NCBI): domain Eukaryota; kingdom Metazoa; phylum Chordata; class Mammalia; order Rodentia; family Myocastoridae; genus Myocastor; species Myocastor coypus. The sequence continues at coordinate 56,230 of PVJA010008310.1, forward strand.
ACTTTCACACACATAAGAAACTATGTCAGAATCTCGTAAAGATCACCATTTGGTATGCTTAAAGCATAAAATGATTAGCTGTAGTATCTATTCATCAATACAATTAAGTTAATTTAAATTTTTAATGTATAGAAATTTTGTCTTTCATTGTCATTGCAATTCTTAATTATGTGGGAATTCACAATCTCACACTCTAATGAAAGAGAGCTGAGATTCCAGTTTAAGTAAATGATTATTCGTCATATGGAGTTCAAGCAGAATTCTTAAAAATGTACTTTAGCATTTCCGGTGACATTTAGCCAAGATAAGAACATCTCTCAGTAGGTAAGAAAGTGACAGGTGTGGTGTACAAATATGGAACTGAAGGTTGGCTGCTTTCTTTCCTAGTTGTGGGAGATGGATTCTTTTCCACAGTGGAAATATACTCTGTGAGAGCCAGCCAGAGGCTCAGAAATGCTCAGTAAGTGTATTTACTTGCTCTTGCAATATAGTGGTTTGTTTCTGTGTGAGAGTTAAATGAGTGACAATTTAGTTCTTGAACATGTAAGCATAATCTTTGGTTGTAGAACTTTTCAAACTTAGTTTCAGAATGCTAACAATGACCAGGGATATGGTCAAAGTTTTATTTACTTTTTTTTAATTTTAGCATTCTCATTATTACAGCCATGGTTTTGTAGACATGTGGTTCATATTCAATCTGACAAGTCATGTAGCGATTAAAAATTGGAATGCTTCAACAGCAGGGTGAACATGCGGCTCAGTTGCCACTGTAGCTCCCCGTGACGGAGAGAACTTGGCAAATGACTTGGGTCTGGTGGGCGGGGGCGTCTTCAGCATCAGTGCACAAGGCAGAGGACTGACAAGTCTCACCAAGACAGCACCTGAGGCTGGCAGATGCACTGACCAGGCCCATTTCTTGCCAGCCTGTCTTTTGTGTTGTCCTCCTATGATGACAAAGTGAGGCCTGGGACTTTTCAATCTTGAGATGTAGATATCAGGGCTGATTTTGAAGCTCAAATAGTAGTCTGAAATACAGCTTAACATTTGTTAGTGTGTTTGTATATGTGTGTGTGTGTGTGTGTGTGTGTGTGTGTGTGTGTGTACTGTCCTGCAAAGAGATACTACATTTTTAAACCTGTTCACTTTTTAACAAAAAAGTGTAAGAGGAAAAAAAAAGTGTAAGAGTAAGAAAGCCTGCAGAATTCTATTTTCAGTACATATTTACTTAGTACCAGTCATTAATATCATTGTTTTATCCACTTCTGGCATAAATTAAAATGCGTTTTTGATTTACATTGACATATACATCTATAAATAACAAGAATATATTTTGCTGATATTATTTTCATGGTCATTAGGAAATATCAGAGTGAGTCCTTCAGGTTTAAAATTGTCCTTTGCAAGGGGAAAAGAACTGTTGCAGAGCTGTTAGGTGCTCCTGTGCATGTAAGAGTGAACAGTTTAGTTTCTTGTTAAAGCTGTGTTCTCCCCACTAGTGCTAGGGTTCCTTGGAGTGATGGAATTCATAAAGTATAAAGAAAAGGAACTGACAAAAAGCTCAAAGAAAATTTTTTTAAAAAAATGAAAGGGCAAAAAATATCTTTTAGGTGCTTTGAAACCTATATTATGCATAAAGTAAACTATCAAATTTTAATATTCATTCTATGCACTGTGAAGTATGCTGTAAAATTATAACCTACAACATTTTAGTGTTTTAGGCTTGATTCAAAATATTTCTAATTTATATATCATTGAAATGGAATTATAAATATTACTTAGGCAAGGTTGACAATTCAGAAACATTTTTATTAGTTTGCTTGATAAAGCCTTGCAATGACAAATTTGTATCTTAGAAACTATTAATAGTAATTAACGGCAGGCATGTGTTTTAGGCATCTTTTTTAAGTACAAAATTTGGTAAATTTTGGCATTTGTATAGGTTTATCATAATCATAACCTAACTCTAGAACTCTTTCATAATCCCAGAAGGAAATATTCACTTGTTAACAACTAATCTCCATTTTTGTTACCACAACCTTCACCCTAGGTGATGACTAACCTAGTTTATGACATAAGTATTTACCTTTTCTGGAAACTTCATATGGATTAAGTTGTACAAAAGATGATTGAGTACTTCAGCTACTATAATATTTTTGAGATTTATCTAGGTCCTAGCATCTTTGAGTGTCTCATTCCTTTTTATTGATCAATAATATTCTTCTTCACTGAATTTTCTTTATCTGTTTAAGCATTTGGATTCTTGATGCCATTGAATACTGTTAACTATGACAACTTAATAGCCACTTACAGATCATTGTATGGTTATATATTTTCATTTATTTTGGACATATAACTATAGTGGAGTTCTTGAGTCCTATGTTAAATTTGTGTTTAACATCTTAGTTGGGGGTTGCAGCTTAAATCAGTTGTTTAAGTGCCTGCTCAGGCAAACACCATTAGATCTATCTATCTATCTATCTATCTATCTATCTATCTATCTATCTATCTATCTGTCTATTATCTATCTATCATCTATCTATCTATCTATCTATCTATCTATCTATCTATCTACCAACTCATTTTCCTAAGTGGCTGCCTATTTATATTGATAAAGTAGAATTCCAATTTCTATACATTTATTGCAATTTTATTTTCTCTTTTCAAATCATAGCCACAATACTGGGACAAAAGTGATATTTTATTGTGGTTTTAATTTACCTTTCTAACATGAGTAGTGATGTCAAAAACTTTTATATGTACATGTTTTCAATTTTATACTTTTTTTGGAACAAATATATCTTTAATTATTTTTTATCATTTTCATAATGGACTATGTTTTTATTATAGTTGTAAGGGTTCTTTATGAATTATAGATACACAAGCACTTTCAGAATAATTTTTAAATAGTTTTCCAGCTGTCTCACCACCATTTATTGAAAGATATTTTCTCTCCACTGAGGTTTCTTGTCTTCTCTGTCAAAAATTAATGAATCATAGCCAGGCGTGGTGGTGCACGCCTGTAATCCCAGCACACGGGAGGATGAGGCAGGAGGATCAGTGTGAGTTCGAGACCCATCTGGGCTACCAAAGTGAGCTCAAGGCCAGCCTAAACTGCATAGCGAGACCCTGTCTCAAAAAGACAATAATAATAATAATGGATCATAAATGCTGATGTTTACTTCTATATGATTTCTAATCTATCCACTCACATCCACCATTTTACTGTACCAGACTAGCTTTATCG